>NMRB01000466.1:56787-71014 GCA_002633025.1 Notospermus geniculatus
TTGAAATATTTAAAAATCATGAATGACTGCTTAGCAAATTGTGTCTTTTCATGAGATGACCAGAATACATACACCTCCCCAATCCAGTATCCACCGTGGATGAATACAAACACTGGTGCATCTGTAAATAACAATGGAGAAATAATTTGTTGATGAGGACTTGAAAAAGGGTCCAGACCGGGACAGAACACCAAGAAAAGGGCCAACTTGAAATCCAATACCGGTAGCTAAAATAGACACTTGTAAGTGCACAGCACAGCAAGCAGACAATGTCATTTTTAGCAGAGAACTTCACATGTCATGAGACTACTCATGAACCAGATTTCTAACTTTACAGTTTGGCTAAAAAACTAATGTGTCTTTGCAGTATCAATTTGCTTGCCTGCTGGAAGACAATCTGGAGCAAATATGTCATATCTTTCTCTTTCCCTTTCACCATATCTCACGTCTTTCTGATGCTGGATTGTTTCATATGCCACCTTCGAACCTGGAAAAGATAAAACAGGCAATTTAAACAGAGAAACGTGTACCTCTGATATACATGTATGACAAAGGCCCTATGATAAGGGACCCATCGATCAATGTGTGACTCGCCTCCTGCTGCTGAAATACGGTACTGTATAATCACTTGTAGTAGCGTAGGCCTAATTAAATACCATAGGCCTATTACCAGCCAATATGTCATGTCTAAACATTTTTTTTGTTGATTTTCCTAAATCGCTACTGTACTTCACACTTTATGTCCTGTTGAAATATGCACATTCACCATGTTCACTGATTGATTGTCAGAAATGTGGAAAAAATCCCCAGCTAAAAAAGTGCTTTTACCATGACTTACGTTCCGCTGTCACTTGAGAAAACTGTTGAAGAACCTTCTGTCGATCATTCCGGGAGCTCCACACTGAAGCTCTGTATTGGTGTCTTATTTCCTGAAGAACGCAAGAGTAGGGGGGGAAATATAGGGGCGTGTACTGTACATTGAACTGTTGAATGCATTAATCATTGATTGAAAATGCACATCGACATCGTCGACATTCGCAAGNAACACAACCACAAAGCCGTGAAGACAACCGCAACGACCGGTTGCGACTAGCACAGGAATTGTCCAAAATCAGCGTATGTTTTACTACCTGTGCAGTGAATAGAATAAAATTGTTGTGTCCCTCATCCTGATACTTACCTGTGTTGTTTATCATGGGGTAACGGGTTTCGGTCCCTTTCGATCAGTGAATGGTGGTGGTGGTGGTGGTGGTGGTGGTGGTGGTGGGGGGGTCGGTCCCTTTCGATCGATGAATGGTTGGGGGGGAGGGTGTTTTAGATTCATGCTTCTACACCAGGATTCGAGTATGTTGCTTGACGTGGCAGTCACTGAAACATCATCTCCGGGAATGTTCTGATAAGGTCACTGTGACAAAATTGGTGAATTTTGTCTGTATAGACCTATATCCTTCTACAATATACAGACCAGGACCCGGGACCTGGATGACCTGATGTTTGTCAAAACTAACGACCGAAAAAGATTGCATCGTAGCTATTTCTGGGTGTTATTAGCAATATAAAATCTGGTTAATGTGTACGATAGTATGAAAAATAACGTTGTCGTAAAGTTTACGTTTATCGTTTGATTTCTAAACCTCACTACTATTTTGTCCTAATTCCTTTATGGACCTTGTTAACCTTGTCAATCAGATTTGAAGCAATATGCTGAGTCATCATATTCCCAAGTAAAGTTTTCCAACGATTCATGGCTTGTCATGAGACAAATATTTGACGGTCAACTTTATCTGGAATCAAAATTTTCATTCTTGTACCAAAAACAAAGAAACGTACTTTATGTCTCATGTTAGTAATTGTCAACACCTTGGCTTCCCCTCCTCTTCCCTTGTCTCTGATTGGTCCATTGCTCTCCCATCTCTGATTGGTGGAAGCCCTTTATCTGAAAATAAGCAACAGGATCTTCCTGGTCATCTTATTAACATTACCGGTATTTGTTTTCCCCAAATCAGCCCCTTTTTTGTTTGTTTGTCAGACTTTCTTGCTCCTCAAACATTCATTGTTTATTACAATATTAGATGATGAAGAGGAAGTCAATTTCCAGAATCTTAGCAAATTTTCCGACGACCCCAACAGGGGTCTTCTTCAGGCTGGAACTTTCAAGTCGAGCTACCAGAAGTGTTCTGGTTCTACACCGACTTCTGGTAGCTCGACTTGAAAGTGCCAGCCTGAAGAAGACCCCGGTTGGGGTCGAAATTTTGCTAAGATTCTGGAAATTGACCTGCATGTTTATCATCATTTTGTGTGTCAATTTTTGTGCTTTCTCTTTCTTTGCGATTTATTACAATAAGTAATACTAACAATTCTGTTAGTTCTAACTTTAATTCTCAAAGACAATTTGTCTCAATTATTTGCTTCTTTTTGCCAAGTCCCTAAAAACAAATATCAACTGAATCTCTTCCTCAACTCTTCCCTTTCAACAGTTGGCCAGTTTGTCCTATAGCTAATATTCCATCTAAAGGCCTGTCTACACGATCATACATTTGTTCAAAACATCCTCATACATTTGTATGATGATGTTCATGGACAGATATTTGATTGTGTAGGCTGTTTTCCCAACAAACTTGAATAGTAACCAACATGTATGATGATGTTCAAATTTGTATGATGATGTTCATGGACAAATGTATGATCGTGTGGACTGTTTTCCCAACAAACCTGAACATGTATGATGATGTTCAGATTTTTACCTGCATGTTTCATCTTGCCAATGCAAAACATCCCAAAAAAAATGTGTGATGATGTTCAGGGACAAATGTATGATCGTGTGGACGGTTTTCCCAACAAACTTGAACAGTATAACCACAAATACGCAGCGATTAATACAATACTTCGAAACATCTTGATTTCGTTTTAATCAACTATTTACACATGACGATATATTTCGCTAAGACATCTTAGCCTCCTCAGGTCTAACATATGAATGAGTCCAACATGTATACACTGAACTATTGGACTCATTCATATGTTAGACCTGAGGAGGCTAAGATGTCTTAGCGAAATATATCGTCGTGTGTAAATAGTTGATTAAAACGAAATCAAGATGTTTCGAAGTATTGTATTAATCGCTGCGTATTTGTGGTTATACAGGACATACCAATCCATACCGAAACTTTAAAACTTGAACATCATCCAACATTATCCTTCTCCATCATACTATACAATGTCCATGAATGTTGGACTGTAGATCGAAATCCGCAACAAACTTTGAACATCATCATACAAGATTATGATACTGCTTTGAACAATGTATGATGATGTTCAAAATTTTAGCTGCATTTGTCACAAGACAGAAATGAACAAATGTATGATCGTGTAGACGAGCTTCAAGACTTTACCAAACTACCCGGTAGGCCTACTTGTACTTCTTTGATTGGCGGAAAGATGGCCATGCAACTGCTTCTGTTTCCTCCTACATTAGGCAAGCGATATCAACATTCTTATCAGCTGACAGTCTATATCAGTGTAGGTCAACATGAAACTTGACTTTCTTTTACACTCAGTGCTGTGTTTATTCTTCGACAAGAAATTCCCTTGGAAGTCAAAGTAGACCGTGGTATCTGCTTCCAGCCAAGTATTGAATATGAACTAATGGAAATCTCATGCTGTTTTGCCTAATTATTCCCCATAGAGCACTCCAGATACGGCCCAACATCAAGGTATGCTAGAGTGTGTCACTAATTGATCGCTAGTTAATTATAGCCCGAGTTATTTTGCCGAATTTCCGCCAGCGTCAATGGTTACCTTGGTAACTCCTGATGCGGCTTCCGTCCTCCTTGTGGCGACAGTAACGATGTATTGATTCTTTGATCAGAACATGACAACCTCGCCACAGGTGACCGTTGTGGGTGCTTTCATAATGCATCACCAGAGGATCATCGCACCTGGATGCCAGGTCTTTGGTACAGGCTCATTGATGGCATGCCTGACATTCCAAGCATCTTTTATGAGGGTCAAAAATGGAAATGGTAACATGGATAGGGCCTATAGGGTTGGAAAGGTTTCACCCAATATGACCTGAAAGGTTGTTTAGTTGCATTTGATATACAGAACAAACTGGAATTCAGGAACCAACAGACCTCGGAATCACCACCCACCCCGCCCAGGTTGGTAGCATCCACCTTTAAACAGCCAGTTAAAAACCATGGTTACTATACGCCAGCTAAAAGTCACATGACTCACTGGACTATGTTGGGATATTTGGATAGTATTTATACAAACGATCCTTAATTCACCAATGATTGGTTTGTGACGGCAGTAATAGCTGTGAGCTCTCGGTGATCGGATGCATTTCTGTCGGTGGGATAGCAGCAGAGACAGCAGAGATTGGAAGACCGTTGGCGAACATAACCTTTGGGTCTACTTCACTCAGAATTTATAGGTAACATTGGATTTTTGATATTTTCGTTGTTGTCAATTTGATAATAGGGAGGTTTCGCAAGCGCCCGGTTAGGCCCTACGACGACGTTTATCTATTGTGTGGGTATACCCAAACAATAGATAAACGTCGTCGTATGGCCTAACCGGGCGCTTGCGGAACCTCCCTATTTTTCCCCAATTTCACACCATTTCATCGGAATACTTGTCAAATTTGATGCTGTATCCCGCTCAGGGGTAGACAACAAGTAGAAACAATTCCTATTAGTTGGGGTCGAAAATTTATTTTGACACCATTTGAAAAACTTGTTAGGAATAGAGAAATGGCACTAAAATAGGTGGCCCGATTTAGAATACCAGTACAGGTGTGACAGGGATCAAAGTCCCCTTGGAATCAAAGTCCGGTCTTATTGTTCAGCGAGGGACTAGATAAGAATATATGGCTAGAGAGACCATGACCATTCGAATATAACCTTACAATAGCGGGCTAATTGTTTGGCGGACTTGCATTCCGAGGACGTTGATTCCTGTCACACCTGGACCTGATGAAGACCTGGTGGTGTCGGAAGCGCGTCTCAAAAATATTACTTGTTTAAAAAGATGGTGTTACCCCTCATTACAAACCGGTACCCAGTGCTGGGAACTGTTATTCAATGGTAAGGTACATTATCACGAATATACGAAGGCCTACATATATAACCCAACATGGGTAATATATTCTTGACCTCACATACCACCATAAACAGTTTTTAATTTATATCTCTGATTCTGATTGACTGGCCTGTTTAGTTTTGTAAGCCTTCATTCATGTGGACGTTATTAACCCAGATCTTGTGTAATGCCAGTCCGTGATCGAATTCGTTGAAATGAAGGAGGGTCAAACGTGTGTCAAAATTATTCAATTAGTTTTTTAAATGTGAACATCTTCACAATCAAATGTTAAGTCGAGAGCAAAATTTCATAAGCGAGGTCCTGGCCGAGAGCGAGGAGCTGTAAGGTGGCTCATTGGCTCTTTGACAATATTGGTCGCTTTGCGTGTAATGTGGGAGGAAAGCAGATCCCTGGTGTTGCCCTCTCTATCTCCTGAGACCTCAGCTGAGACCTCAGAGGTGACAGTTGCGAGTTCTTTCCACTGCGCACACCTGGCTGACCACCTCTTCATATACGTATAGAGCCTAAAGTCTGATAGGACATATTAAAATCCACCTCAAACATGTAGTTCAGTTATCTACTGATAATATCTGTATCCTTTGATTGACATACGTACGATATGCCATATGATCATGCGTCACAATCAACCACCACCGGTACAGGTTATCGTCATGACCAGTATGAACTTCATGTGGTGTCAACCATCGTACCATCCATGTGACACTGGATTTAATATACGGGTATACTGGACCCTGGTTTCTGTTTTAGCGACAGTTATCCTATGACTGTCTCTGGTAAATACGGTAGGTCTTCTTTAGGTTTTCCTCATTTTAGACCCTTTCCCTCCCCCAGGTTACCCATTGTTTCGTCCCTGACAAAGTCTGAGGTGTGGTACCGTCTGTTCCTTTTTATCTTATGGTGATGCAAGGAGGACATACAGCGATGGGGGGATGTAAGACTTTGTCACTTTTGAACTTGTACATTTGAATTGCACACCTGTACCTCCCTACCGGACACTCTGCCAGAGAGCGTAATACGCTATGAAGCGCTATAAAATGACACCTTTCTTTCAAGACACCAATGTTCAGTTCCAAATTGCCACTATTCAGTTTGACATCTGTATTAAAGACACCTTCTCAATGAAGGATGGCGTTGTCAGTCCCAAAGGTGTCCTAAGGCCTGTCTACACGATCATACATTTGTTCAAAACATCATCATACATTTGTATGATGATGTCCAAGCTTGTTTGTCGATTTCTGTCTTGTGACAATGCAGCTAAAATTTTGAACATCATCATACATTGTTCAAAACAGCATCATAGACTTGTATGATGATGTTCAAGTTTGTTGTGGATTTCGATCTACAGTCCAACATTCATGGACATTGTATGATGAAGTATGATGGAGAAAGGATAATGTTGGATGATGTTCAAGTTTGTTGGGAAAACCGTCCACACGATCATACATTTGTGCCTGAACATCATCACACATTTTTTTGGGGATGTTTTGCATTGGCAAGATGAAACATGCAGCTAAAAATTTGAACATCATCATACATGTTCAGGTTTGTTGGGAAAACAGTCCACACGATCATACATTTGTCCATCAACATCATCACACAAATTTGAACATCATCATATACATGTTGGTTGCTGTTCAAGTTTGTTGGGAAAACAGCCTACACAATCAAATATCTGTCCATGAACATCATCATACAAATGTATGAGGATGTTTTGAACAAATGTATGATCGTGTGGACGGGCCTTAAGAATAAAGAGATTCTGCTGTGTGTAATGAGACATTCTAGTAGAATTTGTGTGCCATTGCTTGAGAATTGCTATCAATGTCTTCTCCATAGCACTGCAGTAGAATACGTGCCCACAGCTAATGACCAATACCATCAACTCCCCTCAGAGAAACATGAATTCCCCATCTACTATTTCCTTGTGAAGACGAGGCATGCTATTCATAGGCTAACATGTCAAACAATCAAAATTCATGAGCCAGGATTTAGCGTTGACAGAATCGAGATGCTAGGATAACGAAACTGTGGCGATCAATCTGTGTTCCCCACTTGACGGTGTGGGGAGAGGGTGTGAATGGATCTCAAGTGGAAGGTAATTTCCTCGAGAGGCTTGATGGGAAATGATCCCTGATAATCCCTCGGCGTTTTCGGAGTCTGAGCCTTCTCAGGTGCAGCACTCGGATGATGCTGGAGTAGGTGTGAAAGGTCACATCAAGGAAACATTGATGAAATTCAACTGTTCCTGCTGAAAAGTACTTAAAGGAACACGATATTGGATCTCAAATGCGTTATTTGACTGCCGACGTAGAGGGAGCCACCTAGCGGCAGCAAAAAAACTACAAAAATGCATTACAAAATGTACGGAGAAAATCGGGTCCATTCGCCGACAACGCCGGCTGTCGAGAAAAAGTGCGAAAATACAGTGGTCCTTTAAGTGTAAGTGTGACACTCATCTTTGTGTTCAACAAAGGATAAGTATCACACTTCGACTTAAGTAGTTTTATGAATAAAAACAACTTAAAGCTAGGTGTGAGACTTATCTTTTATGTTACAAAGGATAAGTATCACACTTAGACTTAAGTAGTTCTATGAATATGGGCCCTGAGCATCGAAAATGGCAGTACACTAACTTTATTGACAACAGGGGCGAATTAATGTACAGCAGGAGGAAACCGGAGTGCCCGGAGGAAATCTGCACTGTCAAAGAGACTTACCGGTACTGTATGAAGCATGGCGGGGTCCGACTGGGGCTTGAACCTGGCACCTCAGAGGTGACATCACTGATGATTCCACTGCACCACTCAGACAGCCGTCTGGTATGTCTTTTCAGAACTCTGTCTTGAGGTAGGTCTCGTCATTCAACATGGACGCTGAAGAATTTAGAAAGCGGGGTAAAGAAATGGTGGACTACGTCGCTGATTACTTAGAGAATATCCAAGAACGACGCGTCTTCCCGACAGTCGAACCCGGCTACCTCCATCAGATGATTCCAGACCACGCCCCCGAGACACCTGAGAAGTGGGAGGACATCATGGCTGATGTTGAAAGGGTCATCATGCCGGGGGTAAGCCAAATCTAGGTCGTCAAATCTAGGCTTATAGGCATACTCTTGTCAAATATGCACCTTTCCGGCCTCTCTGTGCCAGACATCTATTTGTCGTCCTCCAACCACAGGGTTTTGCCTTGCTACTCTTCATACGTGCCAGTGTATGAAGAGGAACGAGACCAAAGCCCTGCTGTGGGAGGATGCTATTTCGAGACACATATTTTCTCGTCTCAGACTTTTTTTTGTTGGTCGTTTCCAGGTTACCCACTGGCATCACCCCCAGTTCCACGCCTACTTCCCCACCGGACAGTCGTACGCTGCAATCTGTGCCGATATCTTATCTGATGCTATTGGATGTATTGGATTTTCATGGGTAAGTCTAACAAATACTGAAGAACCACAGGAAAGACAGCATTGTCATCTCTGATTTCTGGACTTCTCAACCCCGAAGATATCAGAATTAAAAATATCTTTCCCTCTCCACTGACAATGCAGGAGTACAAGACATCCGCTGAAGAATCACTTATTCCGGGTGTTACAGTTCCCCCTACATGACACTAATTGACCATTTAATGAACATTTATTTCTAGGCATCAAGCCCGTCCTGTACAGAGTTGGAGGTCGTGATGATGGACTGGCTCGGCAAGATACTGAATCTACCAGAAGAGTTCTTATCAGGTGGAAAGGGAGGCGGGGTCATTCAGGTACAATAGGCAGTTTTCGCAAAGCCCCCGAACGCCAATGCGAACGCCAAACCCATTGTTCGATGCCACGAAGACAGCACCGAACAAAAGGATAGACGTTCGCGTTGGCGTTTCGGAAGCTTTGCGAAAACTCTATAATGTTTGCTCCGACGCCTATCATGTCAACAGTCTTCTACATGTATTTCTTTGAGGGCTGCTGGTCAGTCCCTTCAGCTGAAACTATGTAGTCAGAATGGGGTAGTGGCAACATCAGTACCTATACCAGTTCTTCATGCGAAAGAGATGGCGACCCACTTTGAGATTGGACTGTGAGACTGACATCAAAGGTTTCCTCTGGGCACTCCCGTTTCTTCCTGCTGTAATTTTACTGCCAGAACCATTAATGCCATATTTGGCCCCTTTTTTAACCCAGGGTACAGCCAGTGAGGCCACATTAGTCGCCCTCCTAGCAGCAAGATCAAAGCTTGTCCACAAATATCAGAAGGAGAACCCCGATCTCACGACGGCAGAGATTATGGACAAACTTGTCGCCTACACATCAGATCAATCTCATTCCTCGGTCGAGAGGGCGGGTCTTCTCGGCATGGTCAAGATGGCCCATGTTCCGTCAGATGAGAGACAGCAGATGCGGGGAGATGCTCTTGAAAAAGCCATACTTCAAGACAAGGAAAAGGGACTCATTCCATTTCTGGTAAGCGTTGTTGAGTCTATCTTCGAATTCGAGGACTGTCTGAGTGGCATGACGCTAAGAGAAGATCTCAGGTGGGGCAGGGCCTTTGATTCCCAGATTGGTGCATTTGGAATGGATGCTCTTTCGGCATCCTACCAAAGATGATTCACTCCATGATACAGTAAACAACATGAGTACTTTCTCTTCTTCAGGTCATTGCCACGTTAGGAACCACCTCAAGTTGCGCCTTTGACAAGCTACTGGAAGTAGGACCAGTTTGTAAGTGACCTATGATTCATCCTAAAGTTTCGTCCTGGAGATCTGTGTCGTCCTGGAGATCTGTGGGCCGTATGTACCAAACGAAGATTATCTTGAACTCAGGTTGAGCCACAACTTTTCCATTTTTGTCACATCATGCCCTGGCAAACCTGAACAATTGAAAAGTTGTGGCTCAACCCGAGTTCAAGAATCTTTGGTGCAGCGCATACGGCCCACATGCGAGTTTTATGTCTGCAACAAGGCTCACAGATTTTAACAATTCCCAGTCTTGGCTCTTGTGCTGCCAGCATTACCATCGCCGCGTTGGTCGCTCCAGGCCATGCTCTGGAAGTTTTTTGTTTTGGACGGATATGTCTGTGAGAAAATCCCTCTGACGTAGGCTCCGTAAGCTGCAACGCATCTACCAGAATCTCTCAGATGAGATGAGACTGCTATGCTTGGATCAATCAGTGTAAGAATTGTTCTGTTTGTGTCTGTTCAGGTCAGAAGTATGATATTTGGATGCATATCGACGCCGCCTACGCTGGCAGTTCCTTCATCTGTCCCGAGTTCAGACATCATCTCGACGGTGTAGAGTACGCCATGTCATTCAACTTCAACCCACACAAATGGATGTTGGTCAATTTTGACTGTTCAGCAATGTGGTAAGTCTCGTCAATTTCAATCAGCGACATCCACCAAAGCAATTCTTTACCGTGCTGCTTGGCGTACTGTATAGAGCTCCAAGACCCCATGTTTCCAGCATGTTTTGAGATGATGGCTGGCCTCAACTGAGACCCTTCCAACACTGCCTTTTATCCTTTGAGGCAGTGCAATTTGAATTCACCAATTCCTCTTTTTAGGTTTAAGGATTCCAGTTACCTTGTCGATGCCTTCAACGTTGATCCCTTGTATCTGAAACACGACGCTCAGGGGAAGGTCCCCGACTATCGTCACTGGCAGATCCCGCTTGGACGAAGATTCAGATCTCTGAAGCTGTGGTTTGTGATGAGGTTATACGGTATCAAGGGTCTACAGGAATATATCAGGAAGGTAGGTATGAAACACTGGGGCTAGAGGAGTTATCCTGAGGTAATCAGCATAAAAATGCTGTGACGAAGAACATTGTCTGCTATTCCCAAGATGTGTTGAGTACCACCTTATAGGCCCCCATCAAAGAAAAGGCCCGTACTATGCCGGGGTTTGAAACTCATTTCATCTCTTTTCAGCATATCCAACTGGCCCACGACTTTGAAGCTCTGGTAAAAGCTGACGACAGATTTGAGATGTTTGGTGAAGTCACCATGGGCCTTGTCTGCTTCCGTTTGAAGGTAGGCCTACCTTCCTTTTTCAACATGTTGCTGCCTTCACAACACAGCTCCATATCCTGAGGTAGTCGGGGTGCTCACCTCTCTCAATTGTCATGGTAAAATTTGTGTGCAGCCGGTGGTAGAGGGAAGATGAAGCTCTAGGAACCCCTGATAACCTCACCCTGATGATGTGGCTTTGCAGCCACAGAAACAATGTTAGTGTTGACCACAGCACTGCTCCACGTGAGAGTTTTCTCGCATGAGTTAGCTCTCTATGGGCAATTTCGCCGTAGAAAACTATGGGCAATTGTACGTGTTGCTGGTGTCCGCAGAAGCTGTAAGATAACAGGCCTGGGGTGAATTGCCCATTGAGAGCTGCCTTCCACAAAGAAATAGGAGCTGTCAGTGAGTTGACCAATAGGTGTCACTACGGCCCAATTCAAGCATTTTGCGGACAAATTCATTCCTGATTGAGCACCAATCAAGAGAAGTTTCTTTTGTATTGGTCCGCTAGAACTGTGCTGCCATCTTTTGGCAATACGCGCTGCTGACTGCTCCTATTCACATGAAAAGCAGGGGCCTAGCTTGGTTTGGCCCGATTCTGCTATGACAAAGTGCTCATGATCGTCAACTCTGTCTTTCAGGGCAGCAACGAAATGAACGAAGTCCTCCTAAAAAAGATCAACAATGAGGGAAAGATCCATATCGTCCCTTCGAAGGTCAAGGACACATATTTCTTACGTTTTGCCGTCTGTAACAAGAAGAATGACTTGAAAGACATTCAGTTTGCGTGGGGGGTCATAAAAACGGCTGCCGAGGAGGTCTTGATGGGGGAATGCAACGGCATTAAGTAGGTACGGAAGAAATTTGAAGCGGTGCGGAGTTAGGACCCTGCTGATGATGTATCTGGGAAAAGAAAGGTGGAAGACTTTTCCAAACGCAGCAGCAGCCCCAGCGACTTTATTATCAGCGGCTTTCTTGTGTCGGGTGCCAGCCGATGGACAAACGTTTTCGTTTGGGTTCAAAGTATCAGTCTCTTGTATTTGTAGGCCTATGTAGTGTATCGTTTTTGTGATGAACTGCCGATGTATAATGAGAATGATTAGTTAAATATGTAATAAAAGAGATTATCAATATAGATTAAATTATAAATGGTATATTATGAGAATGATTGAAAATAAATGCTTGACATATTTTATATGCCGCAGTTTCAGCTGTCTTTTTCTTCTCTTTATTCCCAATGTTTCGTGATCGCAAATCAAATCGAATTTAGTTGAACTTGGCCAAGTGGTGACGACAACTTCGTGGTGGTGTGACCCCGCCTGTGATAGACGGACCCCGGCGGACCCAAAAGCTACATTCAGACTTAGATGCTGATACGACTACATGTAGTTATCGAAAATACTGGCGGCTTTCGTCCAACAACTCGAACATGCAAAGAAAATCAAGGACGTATAAACACCATCTGACGCACTTTAGGACTGACTCTTTTTCACGCCTCGACGTCGGCATTGGTTTCAGTGGCGCCACCATTTATGTTGCTCTTGTAACCTCGCTTTCTCCAGTGTTCTTGCAATCTGAAGGAAAATTTGACAAGTACTTCACGAGAAGCAATATTTACACGGATAAATGCAAAATGATTTCTCAACTGAGCACACTTTGGAAGGGCAACTGAAAACCTTCTGTGTCTTCAAAACAGAGAAGCTGTCTGCCAATCCTTCTGAGGGACTTTTGCCAGTGGGATATTCTCGGCTGCTGGTGTACTCCCCCTGCACTCACCTCAAAGCATTCAGTTTAATGAATCCCTCGGCGTCTTTCGGAACGTAACCACCCAGCTCCTCCAAGCTGAAAGATGAGGAATTCAAGGTATTTAAACACAATAGAGGTCGCGGACATTTGCGGATCTACGGAAGTCGAATCGTGAAGAATATCGGTAGATCAAATCTCTCCAAAGACCACAAACCTTTCCATCACCCTTACCTGACTAATGTCTTATTATGAAGGCTTTTTCCTGAGCTTCTTCCCATGATATAGACACCTCCTTTATAAACCTTCAGGTCAACCACGCCCTCTACATCTTCCTGACTCTTGGCGATGCAGTCTCTGATGTAGGCACACTCCGGACTGTACCATTTGCCTGGAGAGGAATAACCGTATACACTGTGTCGAAAGCTACACATAGGACAAGCAGACGTCGATTTAACAGGACAACTCTTCTGGTAACATTTCCCGCGTCATTCCACGTGTTGCTATATTTCCCGCCACACTCCATAACCACGTGACTTACCTTGGTAAACCAATTCCGTAAAAATAGTTCCAAGATTTCGCTTGATCTTTCTGACCTCCTGGGGGAGAAGAGAAGTGGAAATGAATGAATCGACAGGAAATGGAACTGAACGATCACTTCAGGTGACGTAATCATTGACAACGACCTTCAGTCCTGGCCACAAATGTCACGTCAGAAGTCTAGCCTTAACGTGATTGGTCAGTTAGCTACCTCTTGACGGTTCGTTTTCGACCAATGACGGACAGAGGGCGTATACTAATGCGCCCTCCTTTGGCCAGAAAGCAAACAGGTCGTGACGTCACTTACCCTATCCATTGTAAAGACTTCGATGTCCAAATGTGCTTCGTGGATGATCATCCCGCCAGGCGTCTCATAAATTCCTGGAAAGATATATGTCACCATGACCTAGTTTTGAACGGACTGAAGAAGTTTTGACGAAAAGAAATGTTGGATCTAAAACACAGTTTGCTACAGGAAGAATCTTCGACTGTCTGACATGACATACCTCGAGATTTCAATCCGATCGTCGAATCCTCCACGATGTCGATGCGTCCAATACCATGCCGTCCCCTAAAGATGAGAAAATAAATGTAGAACGAAATATACCTTGTGCAGTTCATAATTTCGGGCTTGAATTCTGCTGTAAAGCTTACCCGACAACATTCAAGTATTTGAATAACTCCAAAGAACCGGTTTTCTCCGTTCCCAGCGTGACATTCTTGACTCGGACTGGAACACCTGGAACCGAGAAATATTTCACTTGACATCGGATGTTTGGACGGGACAGACGCATTTCGTCATGGACTACTAGTATTAGGCAAAGCTGGTGCAACAACAGTTAGCTTG
>NMRB01000466.1:81999-117905 GCA_002633025.1 Notospermus geniculatus
ATTACGGGCTAGGTCCAGGAAAAACTGTACAGTGGGACCATGGGGTAGTGCGTAATAAAAACACCCTGTAACATGTAAATGTGGGCTATCAAGACATAATTTGGGGTAGGTTATTCAGAATTGGCTCCTTTAGATCGGAATATAGTAGTCTAATACATACTAGGCCCGTTTTATTTTAGCCTGATAGGCCCCTATTTGCCGTTCCCGGCAGGGGTGTGAGGATACTGGTTTCAGGGCAGTCAAATGGCGGCGATTTCGTGTGATACATGTATTTACATTGTCTGAGAACCAAAAAGAAGGCGAGCACAAAAATCGACACACAATATAATAAAGTGTAATAGTCAATTTCCAGAATATTTAGCAAATTTTCGACCCCCAACCGGGATGTAGTACAGTGTAGTGTGACCTCTCGCCGGGATTTTCGTACACACGGGTCTGGAAAAACACGGGTATTTTCAAAAAGTGTAACCTTAGCATGTAATTCTGCCCAACGTCAGAAGACATCAAATTGGGCAGAAAAAATGTGGATTCATCTGTCGATGAAGATGAAGATGCAAAAATAATTGTTCATTTGTCACAATACAAACCAAGAACGTAATGTCTTACAGTGGACATAACAGTGGGATTGAAATCTAATACAACGTGGAAGGTTAATGCCCGTTCCACGAGTGGTTCGCCCCTCACAAGAGAACGGGTTGCATGTTTAGGGTTCATGCTTTTAATCTTTTAATCAATTTGATTTCAGTTTTGATATCGGATACAGGATCATGCATCTTGACTACCAAGGGTTGTGACATCGCTCCGCCCTCTGACTACGCTCGTCTCATCTCATGTCCAGAAGCCCTTTATGGCAGGTTCTTGAAGACCTAATACTAATACTACCCCTACCCATATGAGCAGAAACTGAAAAATCAGTGTCGACAGAAAATCGCGTCACTCCAGTAAAAAATGGTCAAACAAGGCAACCTTTATATGTCTGTGGAGCATGGATGCATCTAGATGACCTTAGGTGGATATTTGACCATAACATGTGTGGATAGAGAATGGCAATTGAAAAAAGTGTTAAAAAAACTAAAAATTCAGCATTTTTTCACAATATTTTACAATTTAGAACATACGTTATAGTAATTAAGGTACATAATTTATATTATGAGAAGATGCGTAATTTCATAGCGAACACAATAATCCAAACCCCATGTCTGTGACTTGTATTGGTAGTGCTCCGTGGTCATTATTATGAATCATCATATCTTAGCCCGAAAACAATCAAAACTTCTCTTCATGGAAATAAACGGGTGACTTTGAGAGCAAAACTGCCCGGTCAACAAAGCATTTCATATCCCATTCACAGCTAAAACTTCTCTTCATGGAAATAAACGGGTGACTTTGAGAGCAAAACTGCCCGGTCAACAAAGCATTTCATATCCCATTCACAACCTGATCTGACACACAACCTTTTTGGGAGGCTGCAAAAACAATGTTATCGTCAGAAAATCGACTTGATATTTCACACACATACGTACAGACATATACTTTAATAGGATACAATATGAGAGGTCAATATTGAATCGACGGCCCTAAAAACACAACACACGTTATTCGATGTAAGAGAATAGAAATCATATTTCACAGCTTGGACACTTGATCCCCTGCCGATTTCTATCACACGCAAAAAAAGAAACAAACGTGTATTTAAAATATCAGTAAGAAGCCACTCCCCATAAAAGGCGGGGAGATTTTGTTGCTACACTCAGTTGGCAAGACAGCTGGTAATTTTCGAACAGTACAACCCCTCCGTTATTTAGCAACTACAGTACGGTACATCTCATTTTACTGGCGGCTTCTAAAAGAAACATGGCGTGTACCTGGCCAAGGAAAACGTTATGCGTCTTTAAAGCCTCCACTGACCTGTCCGGATTGTGGGGATTTTCAGATGCCCCCATCGCCGTATAGCTCTAGCTGTGCGGTGGATTATGACAAATGATATACAGCCAAAACGCTGATGGCCTTGTACTTTTCGATAACGCCGAGGTGTCGTCGATGACGAACGGTCATCCATCCTCTTTCCTGATTGCACTCGAGGATGATATATTTTTGCTGCCCTGGGCTACTGTTACGACGAAGTCTGCTATGGGACCTAATCGACAGCCATGTAGTCGTTCGTCGGGGTGATCCACCGGCCTACTACCCGATGACGGCAACCTTGAGGATCACGACAGCGATATGTTGCCCCGAGTGTAGTGATCTCTCCTTGTGCATCGTTCGTGTATTTCATTCACCACGCTGAATCCAATTTCCATGGACAGTCGATTGATCCACCGGAAACAGGAAAATTGATACCCGGAAAATTGGTGCCAGAAAATTGGGACAATTTCCGGGTGCCATTTTTCCCAAATTCCCCAAAGGTAGGCCCAATTTTCAGTTTCTTCACAGTCAAGTCGTCGATGACGAACATCATCCAGTTTCCACAGGTTCCATGGTTTGCTGATTACAGAAGGACTTAAAGGAGCCCGGTATTTCCACTTTTTTTCTCACATCAGCGCCACCGCACCACTCTCCAACTCCAGGGACTAACTAGTTGTCGGCGAATGGACCCGAATTCTCCGTACATTTTGTAATTGATTTCTGTATATTGTTGCTACCGTAGGTGACTCTCGATCACTACGTCGGCAGTCAAATTACCCTTTAAGAACGATATCATGACATGTTCAGTGGTCTGGTTTACTGTCAGGACGAAATCTGCAATTGTAATCACCGTCATCCATGTGCATGTACTTGTATGTTTACGTTGATGATCAGACGGCATAACGCGGCCTACCCTGTGGGCAACCTCGCCACAACGAATGAGAGTTGTTGCCCTGTGACATGTGACCACCGCTTTTGAGCATCGTTCGTGTCCTTCTCCACGCTTGATCGGGTTCTCCGACTTCCACAACCGATTTCATACATCGTGGTCGCTTCTCCAACGAAGTAGACAGTATTCACCGGTAACTTCCTCTCGTTCTCAGCCAGCTTCTAGTATTCTTGAGACTGATCATGGCTGTGACAATGAATGATTCAATAATTCATCCCGATGTGTTGTTCATTTACGGCATCGCCGGCAGTTTGGAGGCCTATCTTCAACCCCTCATAGCTGTGGTAGGCGTGTTCGGCAATGTCATATCCTTCTTGATTTTATCACTGCCCGTCTACAAGGACAGTTCAACCTGTGTCTTCATGAAGGGGATGGCTGTCTCTGATTCAATGTACCTCATCATGCGCATATTACAGCGGACTGTCATCTCAGTCATTCACAAGGAACTTCGTACAATGCCACACTTTAAATGGCTCTGTAACACCTATCTCTTTTGGTATAGTTACGCAGGGCTTATATCTTCTATCATACTCCAAACAATGTCTCTGGCACGACTTTTAGCCATGATTTTCCCGCTCAAAGCTCGGACATGGGACAGCGCGGGGAAGGCGAAACGTTTCCTAGTTTGCCTCTTCGTCTGTCTCGGTTTGATCCTTCTCCCCATGAACCTCTTGCGCCAGAGGCAAAAAGCATTCGAAGGTTGGTTATGTCCGTTTCACTTTTCTGCCCACTTTGCGACGCTATACGACCAAGTTTACGCAATCTTAGGAACCTATATCCCCCTAGCGGTCATTATCATCAGCAACATCGGGATCTTACTGACTCTAAAGATCAATGAAAGAAGAAGAGACAAACTTGCCACAGACTCTAAAGCTACAAGTAAACAGGTTATCCGGATGTTACTGGTAGTTTCTTTGACATTTTTCGTGTCTAAAACCCCTTCTAGTATAAGGGGAGTGTTTTGGAACATCTACCATTCGACCGTCGGCCACGAATCGTCACCTTTTGTAACTGCCCTGCATCGACTTACCACAACCGTCACGGAGATCATTGACTCCTGTAATTACGCTCTGAACACGTATATTTATATATTTTCCGTAAAGAAATTTCGACAGAACGTGAGGTATGTGTGTTCTTGTAGCAAGCAGAAGGACACATAAACGCGGTGAACGGTTCATAGTAAGGAGCATGACGACTCTCAACTCAGCGATGAATGACGGAAAGACCCGAAGTGTTACGAATGAATGTTTCTCTTGAATATCAAAACTCGATCAATACGTCTCGACAGGCCTATCGATTTTCACATACAGTCTTCATCGAGAGCACTAGCCCAGACGATAGTTCGATAAACGCCACGCATGTCGCCTAACATGACTGGCCTCGATGTGGTTGTGCCTGACTCATACATAAAATCACGACACGGATGTCATTACATACATGTATAGATTAATGATTTGAGCGAAGCCACTGGTCGATGGTGTGCGAGTAGGCCTACGGAAGTATTGTAGGTCTACAATGTACATAGCTCGTAGACACGACACTACACCAACAGGCCTTCACGGAGTGAGACCCGCAGGAAGCTGCACGGTGAATCAAGCGCTGCTGGGGGACCTCTTAACAGACGGGAGAAACGCACACTTCATCTAGGTAAGGCAGTAGAAGCATGATGAGTGGAGTGCCAACTTCACACATGCTCCAGTACACCCACGAGATGGAGAAGCAGTCAAACTTTTGGTGGGACAATGGGCAGGATAACTCAAGCGGAACGATCCCGTTGGAATTCCCGTCACGGCGAGTTTGCAACCCCAAACTATTCACATCCACTTGCAGTTCTCCACGCGCCCTCTTTACGGACACAATGGAACACTATCAAGATGGTCTACATCATAAACACAAACTACATGCGTGACACACGCACACGCAATATCTTCTGATTTCATGCATCTTCTACTGTTTCTTTCAGTACAGATAAGACGACAGAGTTATGGCGTCGTGGAGGGAGGAAATACTAGCAGGAGTGCAGACTGTCGAATACGAGGGCTGCGTCCCCGGTTACATAATCGTCTACGGTGACAACTCTGAGGCCATCCTATCGAACAAGACTGGAGAAGTGCTCATTGCTGCTGGTGAGCTTGGTAAAGGACGAGTGGCCGTGTTCTCACACAATACGTTCACCAGGAGCTATTTGAAATCACAACTGCCGCCGGAAAATGCAGTTTTACTGGGTAATGTTCGTGATTGGGTGAGCAGAGGGAAGGCGACTGTTGCGGTAGACATTGACCATAAGGAAGCATTTGATGATATCCCGGATGATGCGTTCCTTGTCTGGTCGGCTGAGGACAAAGACGAAATATTTCTGCAGAAGATGCTGAAGTGGGTGGAGGAAGGAGGTGGGCTAATCTGCGGGACCTGTCCGTGGGGTCACGCCCAAGTCACCGGGACCCCTATCGAGGATATTCCCCTCAAATTCATCATGAGTAAGTTGGGCATGTGTTTCGCTACCTGCGACGACTATTTCAGCACCAGCGACCGGCTCTCTGTGTCGGAGA
The DNA here is from genome assembly GCA_002633025.1 of Notospermus geniculatus. Lineage (NCBI taxonomy): Eukaryota > Metazoa > Nemertea > Pilidiophora > Heteronemertea > Lineidae > Notospermus > Notospermus geniculatus. The sequence goes on from NMRB01000466.1 coordinate 87,403, forward strand.
ATTGCTCCGAGCACGGGAGGATTGATCAAGCCATTGAATTATTGAAGACTGACGGTGACCTGTGTAAAGTGAAGAAGACACTGACCAACATCACAAGCCTTCCTTTCGAAGTCTGTCAAAAGGTCAGTCCGCACGTCAAGGACTTGGCGAGCAAGTGCAACTGTGCGCCGACAAGGGACAACCCAGCGAGGGGAGCTAAAGAGAAACTAGCCGTGTCTATGATGTGTCATCTGATGATAAAGGATGGTCTGTCTGGTGTGGGAGTCGTTGCAGACGGCTGTAAGCAGTTTCCAGGTGATTTCGACAAGCCCCCAGAACTGACGACGGTAGAGCTTGAAATCTCTGGGAAGGGGAACCGGTATGTTCCGACTGGATGCTACCTCCCGGCTGGCGCACAATTGGTCCTATCCTGGGATGAAATGGCAGGTGATTGGTCAGTTGTTGTTGGCGCCCACACGGATGAGCTTTTCCACGTGACCGGCGAACTACGGCGCTGGCCGAAGGTCAGCATTTGTAGAAAAATGAACAGCAGTCCATTGAGACTCTGCAGTCCTTTCGGAGGGTTGGTGTATTTCGAGAGCCCATCAGCGCAGGGAAAGATGAAGGTCACCTTGACAAATATAGTTCCTGCTCCACGTTTTACTTACGAGACGGAGAACAACTGGGACACTGAATCCAAGAAGCCAGGGTTGTGGTGCGACATCTCTGGAGAAAGGTTGACCATAACGCTCCCTTCGGAGTCGATCCGTGGGCGGAAGGCCGTTGGTGCCACGATGAGGCTGTGGGATCAGGTGGTGAGAGCGCATGCGGAGCTGCGAGGTCATGACCCTAATGAAGGTCGAGGTCAATGGATTGTGACTGATGAACAACCGAGTGCTGGGTACATGCATTCCGGGTATCCCATCGTTACGCATATGGATGTGGCGGATCCCAGTTACGTAAGTACGACCAAATCTCGACTCTCGTCGATGCCGTTTCAGTCACCGTGCACTCTTCCTAGTTGATGGCGTTAGCTCATTCTGAAAACAACTTGGTTTAAATCTTTCGTTTTCTGCATTTCAGGAAAACGGAAACCACTTCCTCCTAAATGGCGACGGCATCGTGAACCCCAAAGATCATGGCTTCTGGGGCGTCTTCCACGAATTGGGTCACAACTTCCAGTTCTCTTCCTGGACATGGGAGGGGACAGGGGAGGTCACTGTCAATATCTTCACCCTACACGCCATGGATACGATATGCAAGTTGAAACCCTGGATCCACCCTTGGTTGGCAGGACACATGCCTGATATCGAGAACTATCTCAGAGAAGGAGCCGATTACGAGCAGTGGAAGTCAATCCCCAGCGTTGCCCTGGCAATTTACGCCCAACAGGCCCGAGATTTCGGCTGGGAACCATTCAAGAAGGTTTTTAGAGAATACGAGGGTTTGCCTAGCAACCAACAGCCGAAGACCAACGAGGATAAGATTCAGCAGTGGATGGTTCGATTCTCGAAGGCAACCGGCAGGAATCTTTGCCCAGCGTTCGAGTTCTGGGGATTTCCCTACACCGAGCATGCGCGAGAGTTGGTGAGTGGCCTGCCGCCATATTTGCCGAAGGATGAGACGACGAAGGACATGGCACCTGAAAGAGCCAAAGAAATCGCCAGAAAGTACAACATCGAATTGTAACGACTCGCAGAATGGGTTGGTGCTCAAGACGTGGGTCTCGCTAGTAGGGAGTCGTGGTGCGAACCACCCTGTTGTGCAACAAACTTTTAAAATGCTTGGTCCAATAGTGTAGATCTACGTGTGGGTGGAGGGAGCTTAAAGCCTAGCTTACATGTACATCGGCCTTGCGACTGGAAGCAACTACCGGCAAAGGTGATAGCGACTGTTGCCTTCAGTTACTTCCTGTCGCAAGGCCAATAGGCTAGGCTTAAAAGACCAATTTAAAACAGCTTTTAGTGTTTCTGCCATGTTTGTGTCTTTGGTTGCTTGTGTCTTGTAATCAAAAGCTTTTTCGTATCGTACTTTATCAGAGCAACTGTAACTGGAGCGAACAAAAACAGCTGAAATGCATGTATTACTAAAATCAAAAGATTTCCGACAAAATAAAACTCTGAATCTAATCATGTTCTGTCACAGTGCAGAAAAGACGAGAGTGGAGATAAATTGTAACTTAGGTTTGTTACAAAAAATCTCCTGGCGATAAAGTGTAACTTTCATGTGTTACAAATTATCACCATACTAGATTCTCTCAGAGAAAGTTCGACATGGTTCAGGGGTAGGCCGAGTGCATTCGCAATTTATGTCGTAATTTGCCGTGATGTTCCATTGAATGCAGGATGGAGCGCACTAGGCTAAGTGAAACTAGGCTGAGGACAGGAGGTAACCAAAGTTTCCAGGCCATCTTTACAAAATCTCACCACTGGAGAGATTTTGTAACCTTACAGTGGTGAGATTTTGTAACGTTACAAAATCTCTCCAGTGAGTGGCGAGATTTTGTAACGTTACAAAATCTCTCCCGTGGTGAGATTTTGTAACGTTACAAAATCTCTCCAGTGGTTTTAAGTTAAAAAGAGTGCAGGCACGCGCCCCCTTGGAGGAAGTTGACCAAATTTGCAGTGAACCATCGTCAATGTCTCCTCCATATGTCCACTGAACCGTTTGCCGATACATGTATCTCCAAAGGTTCAAGAGTTATTGCCGTTTAGGCCCTCTTCCCTTTTTACCAGGGAGTGGAGATAAATTGTAACTTAGGTTTGTTACAAAAAAATCTCCTGGCGATAAAGTGTAACTTTCATGTGTTACAAATTATCACCATACTAGATTCTCTCAGAGAAAGTTCGACAAGGTTCAGGGGTAGGCCGAGTGCATTCGCAATTTCTGTCGTAATTTGCCGTGATGTTCCATTGAATGCAGGATGGAGCGAACTAGGCTAAGTGAAACTAGGCTGAGGACAGGAGGTAACCAAAGTTTCCAGGCCATCTGCCGAGCTGTTCTGATCAAGACAACAGGAGACAATTGGTGTCATTTTGTAGGTATATCATTCTTCTATTGAATCTCCATGCAGTGGTGAGAAATTTGGAAATGTCAAGAGTTATTGCCGTTGAATGTGCTTCAAGAGGACAGGTGCTGCCATCTGAGCTAAGCAGAAGGAAACTTGTGGAGAGATTTTGTAACGTTTGTGGCAAACGTTACAGAATCTCACCATTGCGTAACCTTCTGTATTCTTCGGACCCCTTGGAGGAAGTTGACCAAATTTGCAGTGAACCATCGTCAATGTCTCCTCCATATTTCCACTGAACCGTTTGCCGATATCTCCAAAGGTTCAAGAGTTATTGCCGTTTAGGCCCTCTTCCCTTTTTACCAGGGAGTGGAGATAAATTGTAACTTTGGTTTGTTACAAAAAATCTCCTGGCGATAAAGTGTAACTTTCATGTGTTACAAATTATCACCATACTAGATTCTCTCAGAGAAAGTTCGACAAGGTTCAGGGGTAGGCCGAGTGCATTCGCAATTTCTGTCGTAATTTGCCGTGATGTTCCATTGAATGCAGGATGGAGCGAACTAGGCTAAGTGAAACTAGGTTTTGAGGACAGGAGGTAACCAAAGTTTCCAGGCCATCTGCCGAGCTGTTCTGATCAAGACAACAGGAGACAATTGGTGTCATTTTGTAGGTATATCATTCTTCTATTGAATCTCCATGCAGTGGTGAGAAATTTGGAAATGTCAAGAGTTATTGCCGTTGAATGTGCTTCAAGAGGACAGGTGCTGCCATCTGAGCTAAGCAGAAGGAAACTTGTGGAGAGATTTTGTAACCTTTGTGGCAAACGTTACAGAATCTCACCATTGCGTAACCTTCTGTATTCTTCGGACCCCTTGGAGGAAGTTGACCAAATTTGCAGTGAACCATCGTCAATGTCTCCTCCATATTTCCACTGAACCGTTTGCCGATATCTCCAAAGGTTCAAGAGTTATTGCCGTTTAGGCCCTCTTCCCTTTTTACCAGGGAGTGGAGATAAATTGTAACTTTGGTTTGTTACAAAAAATCTCCTGGCGATAAAGTGTAACTTTCATGTGTTACAAATTATCACCATACTAGATTCTCTCAGAGAAAGTTCGACAAGGTTCAGGGGTAGGCCGAGTGCATTCGCAATTTCTGTCGTAATTTGCCGTGATGTTCCATTGAATGCAGGATGGAGCGAACTAGGCTAAGTGAAACTAGGTTTTGAGGACAGGAGGTAACCAAAGTTTCCAGGCCATCTGCCGAGCTGTTCTGATCAAGACAACAGGAGACAATTGGTGTCATTTTGTAGGTATATCATTCTTCTATTGAATCTCCATGCAGTGGTGAGAAATTTGGAAATGTCAAGAGTTATTGCCGTTGAATGTGCTTCAAGAGGACAGGTGCTGCCATCTGAGCTAAGCAGAAGGAAACTTGTGGAGAGATTTTGTAACCTTTGTGGCAAACGTTACAGAATCTCACCATTGCGTAACCTTCTGTATTCTTCGGACCCCTTGGAGGAAGTTGACCAAATTTGCAGTGAACCATCGTCAATGTCTCCTCCATATTTCCACTGAACCGTTTGCCGATATCTCCAAAGGTTCAAGAGTTATTGCCGTTTAGGCCCTCTTCCCTTTTTACCAGGGAGTGGAGATAAATTGTAACTTTGGTTTGTTACAAAAAATCTCCTGGCGATAAAGTGTAACTTTCATGTGTTACAAATTATCACCATACTAGATTCTCTCAGAGAAAGTTCGACAAGGTTCAGGGGTAGGCCGAGTGCATTCGCAATTTCTGTCGTAATTTGCCGTGATGTTCCATTGAATGCAGGATGGAGCGAACTAGGCTAAGTGAAACTAGGTTTTGAGGACAGGAGGTAACCAAAGTTTCCAGGCCATCTGCCGAGCTGTTCTGATCAAGACAACAGGAGACAATTGGTGTCATTTTGTAGGTATATCATTCTTCTATTGAATCTCCATGCAGTGGTGAGAAATTTGGAAATGTCAAGAGTTATTGCCGTTGAATGTGCTTCAAGAGGACAGGTGCTGCCATCTGAGCTAAGCAGAAGGAAACTTGTGGAGAGATTTTGTAACCTTTGTGGCAAACGTTACAGAATCTCACCATTGCGTAACCTTCTGTATTCTTCGGACCCCTTGGAGGAAGTTGACCAAATTTGCAGTGAACCATCGTCAATGTCTCCTCCATATTTCCACTGAACCGTTTGCCGATATCTCCAAAGGTTCAAGAGTTATTGCCGTTTAGGCCCTCTTCCCTTTTTACCAGGGAGTGGAGATAAATTGTAACTTTGGTTTGTTACAAAAAATCTCCTGGCGATAAAGTGTAACTTTCATGTGTTACAAATTATCACCATACTAGATTCTCTCAGAGAAAGTTCGACAAGGTTCAGGGGTAGGCCGAGTGCATTCGCAATTTCTGTCGTAATTTGCCGTGATGTTCCATTGAATGCAGGATGGAGCGAACTAGGCTAAGTGAAACTAGGTTTTGAGGACAGGAGGTAACCAAAGTTTCCAGGCCATCTGCCGAGCTGTTCTGATCAAGACAACAGGAGACAATTGGTGTCATTTTGTAGGTATATCATTCTTCTATTGAATCTCCATGCAGTGGTGAGAAATTTGGAAATGTCAAGAGTTATTGCCGTTGAATGTGCTTCAAGAGGACAGGTGCTGCCATCTGAGCTAAGCAGAAGGAAACTTGTGGAGAGATTTTGTAACCTTTGTGGCAAACGTTACAGAATCTCACCATTGCGTAACCTTCTGTATTCTTCGGACCCCTTGGAGGAAGTTGACCAAATTTGCAGTGAACCATCGTCAATGTCTCCTCCATATTTCCACTGAACCGTTTGCCGATATCTCCAAAGGTTCAAGAGTTATTGCCGTTTAGGCCCTCTTCCCTTTTTACCAGGGAGTGGAGATAAATTGTAACTTTGGTTTGTTACAAAAAATCTCCTGGCGATAAAGTGTAACTTTCATGTGTTACAAATTATCACCATACTAGATTCTCTCAGAGAAAGTTCGACAAGGTTCAGGGGTAGGCCGAGTGCATTCGCAATTTCTGTCGTAATTTGCCGTGATGTTCCATTGAATGCAGGATGGAGCGAACTAGGCTAAGTGAAACTAGGTTTTGAGGACAGGAGGTAACCAAAGTTTCCAGGCCATCTGCCGAGCTGTTCTGATCAAGACAACAGGAGACAATTGGTGTCATTTTGTAGGTATATCATTCTTCTATTGAATCTCCATGCAGTGGTGAGAAATTTGGAAATGTCAAGAGTTATTGCCGTTGAATGTGCTTCAAGAGGACAGGTGCTGCCATCTGAGCTAAGCAGAAGGAAACTTGTGGAGAGATTTTGTAACCTTTGTGGCAAACGTTACAGAATCTCACCATTGCGTAACCTTCTGTATTCTTCGGACCCCTTGGAGGAAGTTGACCAAATTTGCAGTGAACCATCGTCAATGTCTCCTCCATATTTCCACTGAACCGTTTGCCGATATCTCCAAAGGTTCAAGAGTTATTGCCGTTTAGGCCCTCTTCCCTTTTTACCAGGGAGTGGAGATAAATTGTACCTTAGGTTTGTTACAAAAAATCTCCTGGCGATAAAGTGTAACTTTCATGTTACAAAATCTCACCACTGGAGAGATTTTGTAACGTTGGTGAGATTTTGTAACGTTACAAAATCTCACCACTGGAGAGATTTCGTAACGTTACAAAATCTCTCCAGTGATTTTGTAACGTTACAAAATCTCTCCAGTATGCAATCTCGGCAGGTTTGGCCGCGCTGTGTTTGTGGTCGGTAACGGAAGCAATGCCAGCGGTATGGGCGACAATCGCTGGAGAATCTCGCCAGATGGAAGACCAGTCGAAGAGAAACCTCCTAACAACGTCATGGGCAAAGCTTATCATTGCTTCTCCTCGTAGCAGCAGCAATGACCCATCCCGATGTTTATTTACGCGCGTTCTCTAACACCTGATCTTACCTGATGCACCGCCAATTGAGCAACAAGTGGACTAGAAATCACTTCCTCGCTTTCGTCGGCTTCCAAGCAGCACAGCGGACACCTGTCGCCCTCGCTTCTCATTGGACCTTTGCAATTTGGACTATCATCGAATTCACCGTGTTTGTGGACTACGGACGGTCCGTCATTGACGTTACGACGTTTTTCACGATTCTTAGTTATGATTCGCTGTGATTACAATAACTAAATAGCCACCATGGGGAAGAAAAATAGCAAGTTACAAGCAGACCAGTTGGAGGAGCTTTCCTATAGGACACACTGTAAGTAGTTTTCCTATAGGACACACTGTAAGTAGCTTTCCTATAGGACACACTGTAAGTAGCTTTCCTATAGGACACACTGTAAGTAGCTTTCCTATAGGACACACTGTGAGTAGCTTTCCTAAAGGAAACATTATAAGTCAAAATGTCTTGCATTACAGTGCAATCTAAGTTTTGGGACAGGGCCCGAAATCCTTCTCTGTTCCAACTACTAGTCATTCTTTCTATCCCCAAGTCAAGACACCCAGTGCTGTGTTGACAGTTCTGTCTGTTTCTGTACAGATGTCGGCCTACGTCTTGGACATCTTACCAAATTTGGCCGATTCATTGCGGGTTTTGGGTCATGTGACCCTTTTAAAAAGGAAAGGAGGGAATACTAGTAAATGTATAGGGGGCAGTACCTCGCCAACCATCCGATGCTCACCAGTCTTGCCGCAGTCAAGGCTTGCCCTAATTTTCTCCCCACAGCTGTGAAGTAACGATTTTCGTCTGCTGTACCTGATGAGATTTCACCAAACAACAGGTGTCTTTAACTCCTGGAGAATAGATTTCGATCGCTTGATTGGCGATAGCCTTGGCAGCACGTACAGCTCGTTCGCTTCTGTATCGGTGCCATCAAAGTCAATCATACAACGATTTCGCATTGTCTACAAATTTTAAGGGATGTAGAGACATCTTGGGTGTCTAGAAACATCTTTTCAGCCCTTCACAATACATGACGAAGTGCTAATTGGTCTCTCCCGGGTATATGAAGGAGAATTCGTTGATTGCCCCCTCTTTGGGGGCGCCAATAAACGCCCTGCACTCCCTCATTGTGTTTAGACTTAACAGGACCACGCTGTGGTGACCATTTTATCAAAGATAAGGCGCCGAGAGGAAAATTTGCTAGAGTTGATGCTGATAATCTTGTCCGTTCGTAAATTAAGGTGCCTTTTTCATCTTTTACAGTTTCCGAGGACGAGCTGAAACAATGGTAAGTTAAGATCTGGGCTGGGTTGTTCAAAAACCGTTGGTGATATTTTGACGTTGCCTCTCAACGCGGCGTTAACTGCAATGGGCTTTACTGATAAAGAAACGCCAAAATGTCACTATTAACGTCATGCCATGCTGCTTTGAACAATCGGGCCCTGGTGCCAAGTCGGAATGGAGTATAAAATAGTTACAGCTACACCGTATTATTATCCATATTACGAGGCAACTTTTTGAAGATGTCTCCGCGGACGAAGACAGAACGAATGTCTCCATGACAACGTCACATAGCACTCGAGAGTACAAATGATGGAACAACGAAAGAAACACATATCCCTCCGGATAAAAGATATTAGACGGAGACTAGAACATTTTTTTATTTGTACACTTTCTCCTACGACGTGTTTTCCATGCAAACTAAATAACGTTTACCATCGTTTCAGGCATAAGGGCTTTATGAAGGATTGTCCGGATGGAACGCTGACGGAAGAGGTAAGATCATCTCCGAATCTAGAATAGGGCCGCATCGGGGGGGGGGGCGAATCGGGGGGGGGCGAGGGGAAGAGCTTCTGGACCCTTTGGTCAGCGCGTTCTTACATCCAATGACGCTCCCCCTTTCGGAACGGCTGGATCTGACCGTGATGTCAATGGACAAATGAAAGGTCACATATGAACTTCCTTTTTTGGGCCCTGAAAAATCAAAGTACCAGTTGGTGAAAACCCTTTAGGGAACAAATGGAAAAGTATTACATGACTTCAGTTGCTAAAGGGTCACAAAAATAAAATTTTTGGTTATTTCAATCATCACCAAAGACATCTCCTCCATCACTATACCATTGCTGAGGTATAAATGAAGCAAGCAGACATCAATGTCTATAAGGCCGTTCGGCAGGAATCACTTCTAACCAATGAGCTTTTCTAGTAGCCGGCCCTATTGGCAAGAGACCTATTTGCGATATTCTGATATCATTATAAGAGCTCATGAAGTGGAGGACGCTTTCGCAGTTACATCAGTAGTTACAATTCATTTGTTACATCGTTTTAACTTCTTTTTCAGGGCTTCAAGAAAATCTACAAGAATTATTTTCCATTCGGTGATCCGTCAAACTTCTCTTCTATGGTGTTCCAAATATTTGATGAAAACAAGGTAAGGCCTTACGATGTGACCCGATCAACCAAAGTCGTGATTGAAATGAAAAAAAATCCAAATCAGGCTTTAGGGATCCAAAGCGGTGTAATAATCACCGCACTGCCGAAAGATAACAGGTTACAATGTATAAAAATAGAACAGGATTATTCCAGTTGTAAGAACACCCAAATCACTGGATCAGCATCAATTTTGCTGCATCAACCCCTCTTAAATATTGGTACGTATATTCCATGACTGATGTTATCCCACCCTGCGATTCTGTGTAAGAACTACTCATTTGAGCTGGTGCCTGGAGGCAGTTATATCAAATATCAAGGAGCGTTTCCACGCTCAGCCTTTCACAATATCCACAATATCCATTGTATCTGCATCCCATTTTTTATTTTATATAAGCCTATTTTATGATCCCGAACAATACCTGCCTTAATGGATTACTGGATCTCTTGTCTATTTCTACCTACACAGAAATCGGTTTTTGATTCTTATTTTCCCCGTTCACCTCGCGATGTACTGGCGATTGTTGAGTGTTGCTGGCAGCTGAACTAATCATAAGGGCCAAGAACACCGTAATGATTACCTGAGTGTCTATCTTCTACAGGTGTCTAACACCGACCGACGATATCAAGCCACGAGCAGTTGGTTACCTTCCGTGTTTTATTCCGCAAACAAAGCAGGGTTTACCCCGATACGAGGTAGAATATTCGCCCTCACAAAGAATGAGGGCAGATTTCTGTGTAGAATATTCGTTCTCGTTGAAGGAATTGTGTCAACCATGCGGGAAATATGCTGGGTTTCGATCATTCCCCCATTCCTGCAGATTTTATGGCAGAGAGCAAGGTCGAAATGCCAGGTTCACAAGAATACTGCCAACTAAGAATTGGGTATGTGGGTCTCGGCAAACGCGGAAAAGGAACTTGCCGTCTCTGCCCATGCGCACAACGACTGCCTGTTGCACTTGTCCCCTGCCCTCAGGGCAGAGACAAGCTACGCACGATCGGCTGCCTGTAATCTGTTCGTGATTATCACCATTGCTGCCTCAACTTCTTTCCAAGGAATCCATTGCAGTCCTATAGACCGGTTCCCGCTTTTCCGCCCCACCCCGCGGCGCTACTGTCCGTGGAGCGAGCGCCACGGGAATGGAGCGGCAAAGACAAGAACCAGTCCAGAGGGAGCGGAGTGGGGTAGTCTGGCACAGCCAGACCCTCGGTTGGCAGACAGGGTCTGGCCACAACGTCTAAAACTTTTGTGATGCTGCTTTGCGCACGGCAGGGTCTGACTTTTCTAGTTGAGTGGGTCTCATGTGTTAGTAGGGTCTGACGTTTCTAGTTGAGTGGGTCTGTGTTTTCTATAGGGTCTGACTTTTCTAGTTGAGTGGGTCTGTGTTTTCTAGTAGGGTCTGACTTTTCTAGTTGAGTGGGTCTGTGTTTTCTAGTAGGGTCTGACTTTTCTAGTTGAGTGGGTCTGTGTTTTCTAGTGGGTCTGAGGTCTGTGTTTTATAGACACCCCGGCTGTCGTCGATCACGTGATCTTGCAATAGAGCGCCGTTAATTTGCAATCATGTGACACCCCCGTCCAAAGTAATATGGCCAATCAGCATGGCTGTAACATCTGAATTCCAAATCGACCAATCAGCGTTGATACCAGGATTTCGGTATTCTCGTGACAAAAATTGTCGACGTTGGTCTCAGTCTACGTCTCTGTAATGCTGCGCAGTTCGTGCATGCGTATTACAGAGACTGAGTGCCTCGGTCTGGGAGTGGGGCGGAGATGGGATCACCAGTCTACCGGGAGTGGAGCGACAAATACGGGAAACAGCAACTCTCGTCCGGTAAATTGTCTTGTTCAATGAGGCGTTTGATTAGAGACAGAAGCACTGTATGTCGCGTACTCGGCTGAATGAACAGGAAGCCAGCCACCTCCAACAGGAAGGCCAGTGTGTTTATGAAAGCAATGCTGGTGCATCTTCCTACTGCATAGTTTTAGGGGAAAAAATGCCTGAGTGAGAATGCATGCCGTAGAAGGGCCTACACCAGTGCTGTGAAACGAACTACATATCATATCCCGACCATCTGTACTTCTATAATTACATTTGCCGTACAGAATGTATCCTGTTTGTTTACAATAATAGCTATTAACTGCCTTGTCTGACTCGGGATCTGCGCATCTTTCTTGTGTTAGTGTTTGTATAGGCACATATACAGGGCTCTCGAACTCCTAAAATACACAGTATGATCATTATATATGATCAGTTTCAACAATTAACTTCCACTAGAGGCCCACCTGACCACACCGAAGTCGCTCAACTTAACACGAGTTTATTTTGTGCCTGTAAATGCAGCGTATATGAACGATATTTACACGAGGGCGTCAGTTGCTACGCATCTTCAAAACACAGAACGTTCACCAATACAGCGCTCACTCGTCAGCCTCTGTTCGAAAGTTATGTTCAAACTCTTCTTTCCTATTTGTTTACCCATTGTATCCAACACTGCAGTTCAGTATTTACAAACATATTTTCATCAGAATATTTCCCTGGAGGCGTCTGTTACCCCATAAAATGTTATTTTGTTTTTCTCGTTCTTCGTCATCTGTTATCAGCGTTCGGGGATCATCTTTACACCTGTCAAAAGGTACATGTAACAGAATAAATCACCGATTGATGCCTATCACGCCTAAAGGAACTCAACAAGATTAACAAACCCGTTTTAGAGTGTGACGTCATCATTTGACGTCAGAATATGATCGACGATTGAGTCCAAAACCATCATGCTCTCAGTGGACCCTCGATGCAAGCTTGGAGGAATTGACACCTCTTCCAAGGTGCGATCAAGAGTCTACAAATTTTGTTTTGGATAACATTTCGTTCCTTTTTCAATGTTTCAGAACGGCACCATTGAGTTTAATGAATTCATCATGGCGCTCTCTGTGACGACAAGAGGTGACGTGGATGAGAAGTTAGAATGTAAGTCATGATTCAGTCAAGATATAAAAGAGCCTTTGTCGTTCCTACTGGGAGACTTTACTGCCGTTAGAGGCCGCCTGTTAGCAGTGTCCTAGAACGTCACAAAATTTGACGTCACAGACGTAAGCCGTGGCCTCCACGTCATAATGGATGACGTCATGACGTGCATTTTTTCTCTGTGACGTCCAATTCCATGACGTCCTAGGACGCTAACTGGTGGTGGCCTCTGACGGCAGTAAAATCTCCCTCGTAAAAAGCTAATTGCAATTAACGGCCAATATCTGACTGAGTTAGAACTCCACACGATGCATCTTGGTAGGCCTATTATTAGTTAGAATGCCAGTGTGGCAATGACTGCTGCTCGCTATTTATTTGTGTGTTCCTCGTTTTTTCCCACAAAACAAGTGCATTTCAAGTTTTTCTAACTTTTTCTGCTACAAACGGTATTTTTTGCTCATCCTGATTGATTGCTAAGATTGGTCCAGATCTAAAAATATCGTTGTCTCGTTTCATGGTAACATGTATAGTCATGTACTACCTTCATGTGCAAGTTACACAGGGTTTACAGGCAAGGATAGGGTGAACGTGACGTCAGTCCGTCAGCCCTATATACCTGAGAAAAACTATTTTTAGGAACGTTTAATAGGTTCGAATCAGGAGAAAATGTGTCCAGGTGCGCAACTCGCTCTCATTCCAATAACTTTAAACATTTAGAATTAATTGTTTGACGTAGAACCTATTATTAGTGAACACCGCTCAGTAAATTACCTCCTACAACATGGAGGAGTACGTGGGAAGAAGATTCTTCTCCCTAACGTTTTGTACACAGCTACCACCGGATAGAATAATACATGGACACCGGACCCTCGAATCACACCCCAAGAAACCCCCGTTCGTTCAGAGTTTTCGCAAAGCCCCCGAAACGCCAACGCGAAAGTCTATCCTTTTGCTCGGTGCTCTCTTCGTGGCATCGAACAATGGGTTTGGCGTTCGCGTTGGCGATTCCTTTGCGAAAACTCTATAGTTACATACATATACGTTTGTATCTTTCACCCCCAAAATGCCCTGTTTACAAAAGAATGGGCCGTTTCAGCCCAGTGATTTTGCGTACGAAAAACAAAGAAATTAATGATTCAACAACCGTGACGACGAGTTTTCTCAACACTTGCAGGGGCTTTCCGCTTGTACGACATGGACAATGACGGCTACATTACCAAAGAGGAAATGTTGCAGATAGTACATGCCATATACGAAATGGTGGTAAGTAAGCTTTGAGAGAAAGAGCAGCTTTTGCCGACGCAGTAGGACATGGTTTCTTATCGTCCATGTCGTCGTATATCTGATGTAAGTCGGAAAAGCTACGGCCTTGGATCTGTCAAGCTACTGTATGATGACCGACATACTGTCATTACGTAATCAAATCCTGATCGACGAAGGAGGTCAGGCTCAACGACGTGAGGGAACGAAGTCTCAAACATACTTGAAACATCTGATGATGTTCACGAGAGGAGATCATTCACAGGAACATTGCGTAGACTGACGTCACTGTTTGATACCGGAGATAATACATGTATCACAAGAAAAGTTACAATTGTCATCACACTCAGCGATGGAACTTGAGGTTTATCATAATAGGCCTATTGCATGATCTTACTCATGTCGCGCAATATCATCTCCTTTTTTCTTTACAGGGGTGTGAAGAGGTCAGTATTCTACGTAGTGTCAATATGCATCCAACTCAACACATTTATCCCGCCGGCAAGCAGCTGGAGTCTGCTGGAAATTCAAGTAATGATTGGTGAAGTTTGAAGGTGAAGGACGTCAAGACCGGTCAGTGTGTTATTTGGTCAGAGTAGCTGACCACACTGCATATTAGACGGTCACAGCCAAGTGTTTTTCAGTGTAAAGTGCTCATATTGCAACCGCAATTCTCTTGAATTGGTGCACCAGTTCATGGGAGACACGCCGGTGCCCCACCCAAAATGCAATGTTGTTGTTGTCGTTTCAGGGTAAACATGCCAAACTACCCGAGGATGAGAACACGCCGGAGAAACGAGTAGAAAGAATATTCGCCATCATGGATAAGGTAGGCCATTTCAAACTTTGGCTGGTGCCCGGTCTCAGGTAGGACTAGCCCTCTACCGGTGAGATCGGAAAGCATTCAACTGTCAGGTCTCCCATTCCGTAGTTTACACCATCCCGCTTTGGAAGGCCAATCTAAAACAGGGAACCGAAAGAACATTCGCTCCTTTTTCTCATTTTTTCAGAACCACGATGATATGTTGTCGTTTGAGGAATTCCGGGAAGGTTCGAAGGGTGACTCGTCCATTTTGCAGGCTATGACAATGTACAACGGCATGCAGCTCACGTGATCATCGCGGCGGTCCATGGACGCTTTTCTATAATCCTTAATCGCTAAATCAGTCTGGTCCCGAAGTAGCCAGGCCAATGATGAATCCGCACAACTTTTTGTCCCGACAGGGCGGCGCTGCGACCGAAGACGTCAAACAGAGAAAAATATCGCGTCACGACGTCACTGAGCAGTGCAACACGGACGAGACGTCGAAAAAACATACAACCGCTCGCAGCGCCCCCAGTGGCGGCAATTCTGCACGTTCCTCAATGGAGTGGCTACTTCTGGGCACGAGGTGCACAATCTTGCTGGTACACCATGTTCATCAACCGCATAAACTCCAGACAGCATTTCTAGGGCAAACTGACCTAACTGGATTCTGTCACCTCCCAAGTTTCGGAAAAATTCATCTTCAAATCAAGGGAATATACAAAAGGGAATTTCAGTATAAATATGACAAGATGTCTAATTAAGACGGCAATTAAGGATTATTTGTGTACATATCGGTCAATTTTGGTGTATAAATGACATTAAAACACACGGAGAGAACAACCAGAAACAAACCTCAAGAGGCTGGTGCTGACACCTAGGAACAGAGACAGTGCTGACACCTGGTGTCAGAGACTTAAACCAGTGATCTTCACCCCACCCAGACACTTCGGTTCCAAACTTTCCTCACTTTTTTTCTATTTTGGTGTAAATATTGTTCTGATCTTCTGTTTTCTTCCGTCGTTTTTGGATTACTCATTGTACTGAAGAACATCGAGGCAAGACACGGAGTGGAAAGAATACCGATGCTGTTCACGATACCCCGAGTTTTTGTCGAAAAAAGCCACCGCCACCGGTTCACATTTTCTGCCGTCGTTTTGGATGACGGAATGGTCGACCAACGCGCCGGGCATGTGTATGGAATGGGCGGTTCTCATTTTCCGCCGTCGTTTCGGATCACGAATGGTCGACCAACGCGCCGGGCATGGAATTCGGTCATCTCGGCCAACATAGGCAGATACTGTGGGTCCCTTTAGTGGCGCATAGAGTAGTGGCTTGGAACCCCTCCGGCGTAGTCAGTAGGCCTAAGATGGCATAGGGCTTCTCTGTTTGAGCTGATTTCGTACGATGCACTCGTCATGACAAGCATGCACCGCTTTGGTGCCTCCCTACCGCAAGCAAACGGGCTGTGGCCAGCGGTCCAAGTCAGACAAATTTAAGGCCATTCTATGGTACATGGCCACGCCCACAAACTTCGGGCAATGGTGAAAATTTATACTGTCAAATACCGTTTATGTAATCTGTTTGTAAATAACTTTATTTCGTTCAACTGTGTCCGTTGTCAGTCATTTAGCATACCTATCTTTGCTTCAAGGGCGTCAACTAACTTTAGTCGGGTCCCAAAGTGAACACTGAATGAGCATCTCATCAGAACCGAGTCTCTACGAAACGGGCTAGGATGTCGGCCTATCGATAGGCCTATGTATGCAGGTGATAAGAAGGCAGCAGGCAAAAAACAAGTACATACAAGTACGTCACCTCTCGCCTCCAGGCATTTGAGATAGCATAGCGTGCACTTATCACGTATGGTGTTTCATTCTCAATAGTACCCCTGGAGGCGCGGTAGCTTCCTTCTCTTCATCAGCTGACCTTTCCTATCTGCAACTGTAACAACAGCAGAGAGATCAGGTTTAGGAATCTGAGCTTATTTCTGTGTTCATGCCAAGAGGGCCTAGCTCAGGTTTCCGTGCAATGCGTGCAGTGCCCTGTACGTTTGCCCGGCTACTCGCAGGTACATGTAGGCCTGCACGTCAAAATGTTTGTTTGAAGCCAATGGCGGTATGTGCAGTAGGCCTATGAGTACACTCCTCCTGCCCGACGCTTGGTCGAGGCGCACTCTCTCAGGCACCCAAATACTTCCGAGTCCGACATGTCCGAGGCTACCATCCATGACACCAGCGCTCGCCCACGACGGAATCAAAATGGCAGCGTTGATGGTGAGTGCTGCCATCTGCTTCAAAGAAAAGTTTCACCGAATCATTTCCGTGCAATGCAATAAATAAAAAAATAATATTGGGAATTTGGGGCTGTCGCTTTCGATTCATGACGACGAACGGTTTCAGCATCGAAGAACACTAACTTTGATCTCCGAAATAATATTCATCTCCAATCATATCAAATTGATGAATTTACTGGTAGGTAACATGTCTAAGTTTCTATATACATGTAGACGTTTTTAGCCGGCTTGTGAGACGGCTTGAACAAAGAAGCTAAAAAGCTTGTACAAGTCGTATCACAAGTCGTCGGTGTCGTGGTTGCACTAACAATTATCTTCTGTTATCGAAGGCCTTCGAACGAATTTGCAGACAGAGCGATGCATAAGGGAAGAGGCAATGGTGAAACTTCGAATACCGGTACGCTACTGGCGTTTTAGTATTGAGCACCACGGTCTAAACACAGAAGCTATTGGGTTAATACTTTCACATATCAGACGCAATATCATGGAGCAGTGATCGGCGAAATTTCATTGAGTTGTATAAAAAAAAATTTGAGAAATTTAAATTTCGGGAAGTTTTTACCCATCAGTTTCTTATCGGATTCCGGAATCGCATTTTTACCATGATTTTTAAATTGAGTGATACGGTCCTAATACCAAACGTATCAATGCAAAAATTTCACACGTTAAACAAAACATCTAATGATACGGTACCAAATTACATTAAATTATAATGGACAGTTGTTGAGAAATCAAGATTTGAAGTTCGATGCAGTTTTTTGGCCCATCCTATAATTATATGGTATTTCCCGGCATCTGAGGCAAGATCTATACATGTATTTTAAATTCCTACAAAAGAATCGGCTTTTCCATGACGGCGGAAACGAAAAAAATTTCCATGAACTACATGTAGTTGAATATTTATTCAATAAAACCTACGATAGCTTTGCTTACAAGAGCGCACCAAAAAGGAACAGACATTTTTTTAGCCCACGAATTGCCTGAAATCATAATCCCAATGTCCAGAATAATGGAACGTGCGGATGCATTTTGTTCAGTCAGGGATTCTACCCCTGCCCAAACTACCCGGCCGGCGCCCACCCATTGCGCGAAATAATGACCCTTTGTAGGCCACCCACCACATTCCGTTATTTCAGAAAGAGTATTGCGGTATAGACTGGTTCCGATCTGTGCCTCCACCACAGCAGTGGCGCTCCGGCAGTAGATCGGGATTCCACGGCCCAACGACAGATGGCTCTGAATGGCTTGGCATGGGGATTCCCGACGTCTAATAATACACGTATCCCGATTTTTTCCTGTTTCAAGGGAAATTCATCATGCTATGCTATTAAACATAGGGTAGGTCAGTGAAGGACTTCGTCACCGTTGGGTGTACTAGGTGCATGATATTTCATCACACTGTAGTGTCAGTGTAGACTCGTGAGCGGTCGGTGATAGATAAGTGACTCCTCGTGCACTAGGCCCGAGGGGGGCATTACGTTAGGCCAGACTTGAAATCACACTGATTGCCCATGATGTCCCTCACCCGACCTACGGCCACTTGGAATGGCTATTGGTTTAGGCCTACATTCAATGAGTAACCCATCCTGATAGCGGAACAAACAGAATTCCAGGAATGCACGCCTTTGACTCCTCGATCAATGGTAAAAGTTTAACTTTGCTTTTCCCAACATTCCTCTAAGCACACTCACGGATTTTGTCTCGAAAATTGATTTGACATATCAGACAGAACTAATGGTGCCGTTGTAGTAGAATGTCATGTACCCCGATATGAGATGTCCCCCAACAAAAGATTCTGACGGAATAAGCGGCAGCTAGGCCTACAATAGGCCGGACACTAACAGATAGGAACTTCTGTCACGAGATGTCACGAGATGTCCCCTGAACAAAAGAAGCGGAATCTGGTATCGGGAACATTAGATTTCATTACACCGGTTTCGAACCACGGTGGGAACCCTCAACTTTTCAGCCGCTTCACACTTTTACCAGATGTTCACAAGGACGTTATTTAAAATGCTGAACCATCACACTTTGATAACGACCCCGACCATTTCCCACACAGGTAAGTCACTGAACCAGATTCGTGATTTTCAGTCGTTTTCGCTTTTCAGGATGCTGCTGATCTGAAAATAGCAAAGGATGGATTACGAAGACAGCGAAGATGACGACATCTATTGTGAGGCGTCAGAAGGTGCTACAGCAGCAGGTCATGATAAGAAAGGGCTCGACCTGGCCGCCGCCAAATCACCAGATTACGCCACCAAGAAAAAACGACGGGAAACCTTCAAAACTTGGCCAAAACCGAAAGTTGACATTGACGAAATGATTAATGCAGGTTTTCTGTACATGGGCGATGAAGATAGAACAGAATGTTTCTTTTGTGGCCTTCGTTTAAGACAATGGGAAATTCATGACGATCCAAGCATAGAACACGCACGATTTTCTGGAAGTTGTGAGTTTATCCTTGCTCTTAGAGGTGTCTTTTTCATAATCGCCAGCCTCGAATTCTACGACCTTCCCACCACTGATGTTAAACTCCAGCTGTCCTCGAAGTCGTTGCCGTATGGAACGTCGGAGAGTTTATCCAAAGCGCAAAGTACCGTCCCGGTGAGAAGACCACAAGGCCCGAGGAGAAACAAACCTGTAGAGCCACGAGAGATTCGATCACGACTTGACATTGATGGAGTCAAAATGTTACAGAGGATTGGCTTCCCGAGAGAACTCATTGGTCAAATCATCGGTGAACGTCTTCAGACGGAAGGCGATGACTTCGAACGCTTTGGTGATTTAGTTCGAGCTGTTTTCTCTGCCGCAGACAACCTTCGTATCAATATTCCTCTGACGATGTTACAAACTGCCACGGCTTCTAAAACACGCCCCGAGTCATCCCAAACATACCCAGGAGCATCAGCCAATAGGATTCAAGGATCGTCACCCTTGACGTTCACAGCGACATCTAACAACGAGAGCCAAGACCCCGCAAAGGAACGCGCCATGGACGAGAATAGGAAGCTGAAAGAGAAGGTGTTTTGTAACACCTGTTGGAAAACAGAAGCGAATGTTGTTTTGTTGAATTGTGGTCATATGGTGTTATGTGAAGACTGCGCCAAGCTGGCACACATCTGCCCAAAATGTCATCGGCATATTGTACAGAGAGTGAAGGTTTTTGTAGCTTAATAGCTGTAGTTCTTACTTACTCAGTGTTATATAAGGACGAACCAATAAACGGGGTAGCAAGAACCTTCTCGAGTGGTTATCCTGGCAATGAACAGATTCCTATCTGTATCAGACAATGGTAAGCAACCAAACCTTGTAAAAGTTCCCCATATTGTACTTACAGCCCCTCCCCCGCATGTCCGTCTCAAATTCGAAATTGCTTCACAGGAAACTAAGATGGCGGCGGTGGCAGCCATATTGCTTTTTTACATGTATGTAACTGAAGGAAAGTACCTTGCCTGTTGTCCGAAGGTTTTGAGTGGGACTGCAAGACTTACCGATGCAGGTACGTTGCCTCGCTCATGACCGTTCCTGACTAAATTAACATGGTGACAGGCCCTGATCATTGGGAATTTAGGCAAAACCTCCCGTTATGAAGATAGAGGAAAGGTCGTCTTCCCATTCTCGGCTTACATTAACGGCTCCAGTGAGGAATGTGCGAGATCTGGGCAGAGGGTGTCGATACCATTTCAAATATCCCTCCATTCCGAAATGTCACAGGTGCCATTGGGCGTCACGTGATCAACCTACGACGTCTGTTCTGTCATGTCTGTGGATCGCTGTGATCAGCTGGTGATGTTTTTACATAGCTGTGTACGGTATTGATCGGAGCTATTGTCAGTGATATTTCTGCCGTATGATATCGAGCTACTAGTATAACCCACCGGTACGTATACATTGCATTATCTATTTTCACGGCTTGAATGGCACAGTTTGCCCGCGTCGAGCAATATAATACGTTTTCGGTCTAAATTAGGCCGAGGCCCAGGGCTTGTGCGTAGTTGTACTGCCTGCCCTAGTCCACTCTGACACTTGTGCATGTCCGTATTTCTTGTTAGCTCGCCATTCATATATCCACGAGTCCATGTGGCCATGGTACCAAATGTTGATGGTACCGCAGGACTCGATGGTTCCAACGCCATGATTGCCAAACCAGTGGAGCAGCCTGCATCATGTTGCATAATTTGATGACGTCAGCAGCGCGATTTGATGACCGCAACAACGTCTCTCACTTCATTCGCGGGAGTTTTATTAGCAAAATGTCAAATTCTGCAAGTGATGTTTTTCCAAGACCTTTCATCTTCATCCTCGTCCCCTTCCACCAAAATTAGATCAGACACAGGACTAAGGGGTTTCTCAATTTCAGATTATTTAATGTCGCAGGCGACATATGACGTCATCATTGTCGGTGCGGGCCTTTTCGGGTCGGCTGCTGCTCGCCACGCATCCAGCCTCGGCAAACAGCAAAGAGTTCTTCTGATAGGACCAGAGGAACCCGAGGTAGGACCAACATGCTTGTCGTATGCATTGGCAGTCTGGCCTACTTTTCCATGCCTATGAAGAGTAAATAGGCTATATCGATATTTCAATGCAAGCATGATGCGTGATAATACGAGACATGAATGAGGAAGAAATCAGTCACTTGAATAGCCACTCCTGACCTATCAAGTTCTGTGAATACTGGTGTTAGGCCTATGTCGGTTTTCCCGGCCATTAACAGAAGGAAGACTAAAAATTTCAATTAAAAAAAACCCTCTCCAACAATAATGACACCAGTCACGGCCCGTCATCGATATTTTGACCGTTTGATCGTCACTCCCTATACATACATGTCCTCGGCCCTCTGCCTGCACGCCAAGGCACAATCGAGCCAGAGGTCAGTCAAGACCAATATCAGCAGTTCAGTACCCTTTTTCGTTGAATGAAGGTTCAGTGGTCGCTTTCCCTTTTTCAGGATAGGGCCTCAACTGATATATTCTCTGCTCATGATGACGCTGGGCGCGTGACGAGGGTTTTAAACCCCGAGCCCCTATGGACGAGCCTCAGCAGCACTTCCGCAGACTACCGTGCTTTGGAGAGGGAAGCAGGTAGGCCGATTTTGCGGCCTTTTTTCATGGCAACACCTCAGGTTTTACGGTGTTATCTATTTTTGGCCATCACACTAGAAACTTTTGACCGTCGCGAAAATTCAACCAACTGCTGATTCAGTTAGACCAAGACATTGGCAAATGTCATAATCTCTTCAATAGGCGCTGAGAATAAGCCTTTTAATAAGTATTTTCAGCAAAAATATGCGGGAAAAACTGAATGGAGGTTAGCCACAGCTAGGGGGCCCCTCCTGCCCACCTATCCCTGCACGTTATCGAGTGGCGATGTGACTTCCCTTTGCCAGTGTCAGAGTTTCCAATGTTTATTTCTAGGTGTCCAGTTGTTCAATGAATGCGGCTTCATACGTGTCCTCCGCGATGGAGATGATTATATTGAACGACTGAAAAGGACGGCCAAGAAGTTTGGCGTTGTCGCGGAGGTCCTTGGGACGACTGAAGCTAGGAGGACATTTCCACAGATCAATTTCAGACCCGGCGACGTCGCTGTGTTTACAGGGACAGACAGCGGACTGATAAACCCAAGAAAACTGATAAAAGCACAGAAAATCTTAGCACAACGAAATGGCTGTACCTTGGTCAATGACGTGGTTGATTCTATCATTCCTGCGCCACCTAACGGTGACCTTCAACAGGTCACGACAGGTCAAGGACGTTTGTATCACGGACGTCGTGTGTTGCTGGCTACAGGGGCCTTCACGGAATGTAGGAACCTACTGCCGCCAGATTTATACCCCGAGGTTTTCAACTCGAAGCAGACGTGTGTTTTGGTAGGTCACGAGACCGAGTTGGGAAATATTGGGANAGTACCTTGCCTGTTGTCCGAAGGTTTTGAGTGGGACTGCAAGACTTACCGATGCAGGTACGTTGCCTCGCTCATGACCGTTCCTGACTAAATTAACATGGTGACAGGCCCTGATCATTGGGAATTTAGGCAAAACCTCCCGTTATGAAGATAGAGGAAAGGTCGTCTTCCCATTCTCGGCTTACATTAACGGCTCCAGTGAGGAATGTGCGAGATCTGGGCAGAGGGTGTCGATACCATTTCAAATATCCCTCCATTCCGAAATGTCACAGGTGCCATTGGGCGTCACGTGATCAACCTACGACGTCTGTTCTGTCATGTCTGTGGATCGCTGTGATCAGCTGGTGATGTTTTTACATAGCTGTGTACGGTATTGATCGGAGCTATTGTCAGTGATATTTCTGCCGTATGATATCGAGCTACTAGTATAACCCACCGGTACGTATACATTGCATTATCTCTTTTCACGGCTTGAATGGCACAGTTTGCCCGCGTCGAGCAATATAATACGTTTTCGGTCTAAATTAGGCCGAGGCCCAGGGCTTGTGCGTAGTTGTACTGCCTGCCCTAGTCCACTCTGACACTTGTGCATGTCCGTATTTCTTGTTAGCTCGCCATTCATATATCCACGAGTCCATGTGGCCATGGTACCAAATGTTGATGGTACCGCAGGACTCGATGGTTCCAACGCCATGATTGCCAAACCAGTGGAGCAGCCTGCATCATGTTGCATAATTTGATGACGTCAGCAGCGCGATTTGATGACCGCAACAACGTCTCTCACTTCATTCGCGGGAGTTTTATTAGCAAAATGTCAAATTCTGCAAGTGATGTTTTTCCAAGACCTTTCATCTTCATCCTCGTCCCCTTCCACCAAAATTAGATCAGACACAGGACTAAGGGGTTTCTCAATTTCAGATTATTTAATGTCGCAGGCGACATATGACGTCATCATTGTCGGTGCGGGCCTTTTCGGGTCGGCTGCTGCTCGCCACGCATCCAGCCTCGGCAAACAGCAAAGAGTTCTTCTGATTGGACCAGAGGAACCCGAGGTATGACCAACATAGACACATTCTATTCTACACCCTCACTCGGTCACTCATGCTTGTCGCAGGCATTGATAATCTGGCCTACATTCTCCTTGACTGAGTGATAATGGAGCAATGAATGTCAATGCATGAATGACACAACAACAGTCACTTGAATATTCAACGCACTGTCTGACCTACCAAGTTCTGTGAAAACCGGGCAAATCATCCGGTTTGGAATCGATGCTGGTTTTCCCCGTTAATTTCAAGAGAAGGAAGACAAATTTCAATAACCTCTGCAACAATCGTGACACCAGTCATGGCCCGTCATCGATATTTTGTCCGTTTGATCGTCACTCCCTATACATACATGTCCTCGGCCCTCGTGTCTGCACGCCAAGGCACAATCGAGCCAGAGGTCAGTCAAGACCAATATCACCCTTTTCGTTGAATGAAGGTTCAGTGGTCGCTTACCCTTTTTCAGGATAGGGCCTCAACTGATATATTCTCTGCTCATGATGACTCTGGTCGCGTGACGAGGGTTTTAAACCCCGAGCCCCTATGGACGAGCCTCAGCAGTACTTCTGCGGACTACCGTGCTTTGGAGAGGGAAGCAGGTAGGCCGATCGCGGCCTTTTTTCATGGCAACACCTCAGGTTTTACGGTGTTACCTATTTTTGGTCATACACACTAGAAACTTTTGACCGTCGCGAAATTCCAACCAACTGCTGATTCAGTTAGATCAAGACGTTGGCAAATGTCATAATCTCTTCAACAGGCGCTGAGAATAAGCCTTTTAATAAGTATTTTCAGCAAAAATATGCGGAAAAAACTGAATGGAGGTTGGCCACAGCTAGGGGTGCCTCCTGCCCACCTACGTATCCCTGCACGTTATCGAGTGGCGATGCGACTTCACTCAGTGTCAGGGTTTCCAATGTTTATTTCTAGGTGTCCAGTTGTACAATGAATGCGGCTTCATACGTGTCCTCCGCGATGGAGATGATTATATTGAACGACTGAAGAGGACGGCAAAGATGTTTGGTTTTGTCGCGGAGGTCCTTGGGACGACTGAAGCTAGGAGGACATTTCCACAGATCAACTTCAGACCTGGCGACGTCGCTGTGTTTACAGGGACAGACAGCGGACTGATAAACCCAAGAAAACTGATAAAAGCACAGAAAATCTTAGCACAGCGAAATGGCTGCACCGTGGTCAATGACGTGGTTGATTCTATCATTCCTGCGCCACCTAACGGTGACCTTCAACAGGTCACGACGGGTCAAGGACGTTTGTATCACGGACGTCGCGTGTTGCTGGCAACAGGGGCCTTCACGGAATGTAGGAACCTACTGCCGCCAGAATTATACCCCCAGGTTTTCAACTCGAAGCAGACGTGTGTTTTGGTGAGAAATATTGGAACTTGGAATACACCTTACTTTAGCCTTGCCCTTCATGAACTCAAACTGCTTTGTACATTGACTGACAAAAGTCGGAAGTGGTCAGCACGTTAAAGTCCATTCGACGATAATAAGGAGTTTAAGAAATCAAACGATAAACGTTAACTTTACGACAACGTTATTTTTTGAACCGAAATGCAATATATAATCTGGTGAATTTGCAGTGCGAAAAATAACGTTGCCCTAAAGTTAACGATTATCGTTTGACTTCTGAAACTCCCTAATAACTTTGTCTTGCTTAACGTCGAAGTGTTTACGTCAGAAAATGTCGACCTTTGTGGAGTGTGGCTGCAATGTACTAGGCTGAAAAGACACTTGCAGTGACTAACGTTGACCTTTGCCATGCAGTGTACAATGCCTTCAGACTCAAGGTCATTAAGCTTAGACATCAGACTGGTCCACAGTGACACGATTGTCCTGCCGGTCTGAGTACCGAGAATTGTGTAACTTATCTATTTCAGATCGAGATATCGGAAGATGATGCCAGTATTCTTCACTCACTGCCATCCTTTGCGATAGATCGTCACTACGACGGTATTGAATATCACTTTTATGTGCTGCCACCGGTACGCTACCCTGATGGTAAGACGTCTCAGGAAACTTAGCAAGAACCACGTTTATGTCAGAAAAACCTTATGAATACTGCACAGACTTGCGTATTTAGTGTACGTGACGGTGGAAACATTTTACAACCACTTATTTCCGGCCGCAAAGCCTTCGTCCCTGAGAAGACCTGTAGCAGTATCCGCCCTTTGGTAAATTTTTCAACGAGGCTTCACTTTTTCTGCATTTTAGGCAAACTGTACTGTAAGCTCGGTCACGGCGAGAATGAGCCCATCGAGGCCTCCACTCCTCAGGAGATTAGAGACTGGTACCGGTGCAGAGGCAGTCCCGACATGGCCAGGCATTTGATCAGAGCCTTCCATGACATACTGCCGGGTAAGCTCGCAAAATGCAAGTACATTCACATGTACAAACCCCCCCCCCCCCATATAAGGGGGGATGGACGATGCAGGGGAACAGAGCGAAGGCCTGTATGCCGATATCAGAGTCCGCGGCGAAGGAATATGGCGGCTTCGAAATCGGGGTAGGGACAAAATGAGGCAGGCTGTTATAATGCCTTACTTCAGACTTTCCTTGCAGCTTACTGTATTCTCCGTCACCCACGTCTTTTTGTGATTTTGTCGTCCTGTTTTTTCTCCAGGGGTTTCGGCTGTAAACTACATCATGGATAGCTGTGTCACCACCAAAACAGAACACCACCAACCGTATATTGACATGGTCCGTCCAGGTGTAGGTGTGGTCATCGGCGGGTGTGGACGTGGTGCTAAGGCTTCTGACAGAATCGGTTATATTGCTGCGAGGTAAGCGTTCATGGGTCAAACTGGAGTGATACCATTGGACAGCAGGGCGTCTTTCATGATTGGAAATGGGCGGTGTCATCCTGAGACGATTCAGGTCGTTTCACTCGGCGGTTGCCTCTACTTTGAGGTGCGAAGTAGGAGGCGTCCGGGATGGATAGGCAACTGCTCTGTGTGGTGATAATAAGTGGTATTCATTCCTTGTTTCACTTTCAGAATGATCCTGAAAGGGAGCTGGGATCACGACCTTCCCAAGGAAGAATTTCAATACAAGGTCAAGAAGAAGGGGAAGAAGTGGACATTTTCGAAATTATAGGGTTCTTGTTGAGCGAATTATTTGGTGCAATGCGAATGACGACAGCAACTGACAATCCCTGTCATGACACCTTAGCTTTTGGTTCGCACCAACTATATGGCCGCGGTGTCAGCTGCCACCCGTCTGCAGTGCACCAACACAAATGGTTTATTTTCACGCCAGAAATAAATGGAAAAACAGAGACTTCAGTACAAATGCTCGCAGCGCCACGTCGTGACGTTAGTGTGCGGGTTCCTCATCAACACCTTCTCGTTGTACACATAATTATTGGTGTGATAAAACAGGACGGAGCTTTAAGTACAAAAGGACGGGAAAAGTACAGACTTACTACCAGCTGCTTGGAACAAAAGATCCGATATGAAGCAAGTTTCGATCAGCATTGTCCAAGGTACTTTGACAGTTCTTGACAATTGGTTTCGACTGACTTTCACCTACCATATCTTATTAATGATGTTAATCATTAATTGACGGCGTCACGTGAGTGGTCACACCGGACATCTCTTGATCTCTATTGTCTCCAAAGTGTAACCACTTCACCCTGCCAATTGTGTATTTCAAGTGTCATATGACGAAATAAATGAACCATCATATTCAAAAGAAATCAAGTGTTTCGAACTTGTTTTTGACGAGTCATTGTCACGTGGATATTGTTCTCCAACCCTCAAAAACAACAGTTTAGACCTGAAATGGCGAACCGTAGCCGCCACAGGGCTCTGAGAAACACAGAAGATGATGCTGTTTACCGTTTTCGAAGTGACAAAGTGGGGCGCCATTTACATGTATCTTGACCACTCTCTGCCAGTTGATTTGGCAGTAAGAGTGTGCTCTAGTGTTCCCCTCTTGGGGTCAAACCTACAAGTATGTAGGGTCGGATCCGGGGGGGGCGCAATGCCCCCTATTTTTGGCAGAGCAATTATTTTTTTAGCAAGAAAACTTTAATCACATACAAATTCGAGTATTTTGCTCTCAGATGCCAGGAAAATGCATCTAAAAGCTTTGGCCTTCGCGCTTTTGGTGCTCACCCCTCCGTCGAGCTACGCCCCCTTTCTGTCAATCCTGGATCCGGCCCTGTAGGGCCTACAAACATTGTAAATGTCGGATCGCAGTTTTAGCATCTGAACTCCGTCCATTCTTGAAAAAGAGGCGCGTTTTACAGATTAAAGAGAAGAAGCCCCCGATGTTGGGCAGACGGAGGAAGAACAGTTCAAATATCCCGCCGCTTGAATGTCACGTGGTTGATATCGACCCGTGGGCCGTGAGAATATGTTAGCAACAGCTGTGTCGGCCTACACTGTATAGGTCTACTACGAGCTGTAACGTACAAAATCCGGTAGGTATAGGTAGGTAGGTACATGTGAGTGGGTAGGTAGGTACAATTCAGTTTGCTTCAAGTTTAACAAATATAGCCAAATAACTATACGACGCCTGAATGAGGATGAGGCCACATGTGCGTGGGCTACTACATGTATGTAGGCCTACAAGCGTGGTTTGCCAATTCTGGCGCATTTCCTGTTGCTCGCCCTCTCTACATCCTGTAAATTAGACAAGTAGGCCTATAATTGGGTAATTGGGCGGGCACCAATTTGACACTTCCGCTAACCCCATGATTGTCAAACAAATAGCAGAGATGAACCATATCAGGTTTACAGAGTTTGATGACGTCAGCAGCAAGATTTGATGACGACAGCCCAAATCCTCTCCAGCTTTCATCCTCGTCCCCCTCCCTACACTCCTCTCGCAGTGTTTTTGTTCGCTCTGTATGTTCCAGTGAACGAAAACACTGCGAGAGGAGTGTGGTACTCAATCCCCGCAACTGAAATCATAAGATTTGAAATTTCTTAATTTCAGTGGTTATGTCGCAGTCGACATATGACGTCATCATTGTCGGTGCGGGCCTGTTCGGGTCGGCTGCTGCTCGCCACGCATCCAGCCTCGGCAAACAGCAAAGAGTTCTTCTGATTGGACCAGAGGAACCCGAGGTATAACAAACCCAGAAACATGTAGCGCCATGATCGTAGAAGGTGGTCGATCAAGGCCTACCAGTATTCCTCAACCGCCCAATTAAATGCAAAAACAATATCCTACTGTTTGATATATAGTAACGAATGCTCAGTGGTGGCTTTCCCTTTTTCAGGACAGGGCTTCAACTGACATATTTTCAGCTCATTATGACTCTGGTCGCGTGACGTTCGTTCTGACCTCTGACCCCCGATGGGCGAGGCTTAGCAGTACTTCTGCCGACTACCGTGCTTTGGAGCGGGAATCAGGTACATACATAGATGGCCAGTCACGAATAATCAAGGGGCTTTCAGTTTTGGGGACTAGTTTATTTCAAGAGGCATATCGTGAATCAGATCGGCTCATCATGCGACTTTCCTCTGTGATTTTCTCTCTATTTTACAGGCGTCCAGTTCTTCAAAGAACGCCTTTTTATACAAGTACTCCGCGATGAAGATGGTATTGAACGAATGAGAAGGACGGCAAAAGAGTTCGGCATTGTCATGGAGGTCCTTAGAACGACTGAGGCTAGGAGGATATTTCCACAGATCAATTTCAGACCTGGCGACGTCGCTGTGTTTGGACGGACAGACAACGGCCTGATAAACCCAAGAAAACTGATAAAAGCACAGAAAATCTTAGCACAGCGAAATGGCTGTAACGTGATCAATGACGTGGTTGATTGTATCATTCCTGCGCCACCTGACGGTGACCTTCAACAGGTCACGACGGGTCAAGGACGTTTGTATCACGGACGTCGTGTGTTGCTGGCAACAGGGGCCTTCACGGAATGTAGGAACCTTCTGCCACCAGAATTGTACCCCGAAGTTTTCAACTCGAAGCAGACGTGTGTTTTGGTAGGTCACGTGAGATTCATTTGAAATGAGGCCTGGTCGACAGTCATCGACAGTACACTCAAGGATCCTAGGGCCTGAAAATGATGGATCCACACTGAGTCTGTCTGACATGGATTTTTTGACTTCAATTTCAGATAGAGATATCAGAGTCTGATTTTGCCAATACCTTACACTCACTGCCATCTTTTGAGATGGAACGTCACTACGATGGTAACGAATACGACTTCTACTTCCTACCGCCTGTCCGCTACCCTGATGGTAAGAAATTTGATGAAACTAAGGAGAACTACGTTTATTTCTGAAAAAAAATGATGCGAGTATCTCTAGAACTTGAGTGTTTGGTGTAACTTACCAGTAGGCCCTAGAAACATGACTATACGCTCACTTGTCCCTGGTCGCAAACAAGCCTTTGTACGGGACCGCCTTAAGCAGAATCCATCTTTTGCTGTGTTTGCGCATTTCAGGGAAATTGTACTGTAAGATCGGTCATGGTGAGGATGCACCCGTCGAGGCCTCGACTCCTCAGGAGATTAGAGACTGGTACCGGTGCAGAGGCAGTCCCGACATGGCCAGGCATTTGATCAGGGCCTTCCATGACATACTGCCGGGTAAGCTCGCAAAAATGCAGCAGGCCGTGTATCTGTATATTATACATGTTTCCATGCAAAGGAAAATATCGGCTTGCAGTTGCAAAACCTGATGCAAGGAATCAGAAGGAAGGGTCTGTGAAGTTTGGCGACACGAAGCACCTCCGTTAAAATAGACCGCAGGGGCGAAGTGAGGCTGCATTTGAAAACGCCACAGTATTCTGAGCTGATTTTGTAACTTCCTCTACCCCTGACTGCGGTATCATTGCGATTTTC
>NMRB01000466.1:118105-139925 GCA_002633025.1 Notospermus geniculatus
GGAACAGAGCGAAGGCCTGTATGCCGATATCAGAGTCCGCGGCGAAGGAATATGGCGGCTTCGAAATCGGGGTAGGGACAAAATGAGGCAGGCTGTTATAATGCCTTACTTCAGACTTTCCTTGCAGCTTACTGTATTCTCCGTCACCCACGTCTTTTTGTGATTTTGTCGTCCTGTTTTTTCTCCAGGGGTTTCGGCTGTAAACTACATCATGGATAGCTGTGTCACCACCAAAACAGAACACCACCAACCGTATATTGACATGGTCCGTCCAGGTGTAGGTGTGGTCATCGGCGGGTGTGGACGTGGTGCTAAGGCTTCTGACAGAATCGGTTATATTGCTGCGAGGTAAGCGTTCATGGGTCAAACTGGAGTGATACCATTGGACAGCAGGGCGTCTTTCATGATTGGAAATGGGCGGTGTCATCCTGAGACGATTCAGGTCGTTTCACTCGGCGGTTGCCTCTACTTTGAGGTGCGAAGTAGGAGGCGTCCGGGATGGATAGGCAACTGCTCTGTGTGGTGATAATAAGTGGTATTCATTCCTTGTTTCACTTTCAGAATGATCCTGAAAGGGAGCTGGGATCACGACCTTCCCAAGGAAGAATTTCAATACAAGGTCAAGAAGAAGGGGAAGAAGTGGACATTTTCGAAATTATAGGGTTCTTGTTGAGCGAATTATTTGGTGCAATGCGAATGACGACAGCAACTGACAATCCCTGTCATGACACCTTAGCTTTTGGTTCGCACCAACTATATGGCCGCGGTGTCAGCTGCCACCCGTCTGCAGTGCACCAACACAAATGGTTTATTTTCACGCCAGAAATAAATGGAAAAACAGAGACTTCAGTACAAATGCTCGCAGCGCCACGTCGTGACGTTAGTGTGCGGGTTCCTCATCAACACCTTCTCGTTGTACACATAATTATTGGTGTGATAAAACAGGACGGAGCTTTAAGTACAAAAGGACGGGAAAAGTACAGACTTACTACCAGCTGCTTGGAACAAAAGATCCGATATGAAGCAAGTTTCGATCAGCATTGTCCAAGGTACTTTGACAGTTCTTGACAATTGGTTTCGACTGACTTTCACCTACCATATCTTATTAATGATGTTAATCATTAATTGACGGCGTCACGTGAGTGGTCACACCGGACATCTCTTGATCTCTATTGTCTCCAAAGTGTAACCACTTCACCCTGCCAATTGTGTATTTCAAGTGTCATATGACGAAATAAATGAACCATCATATTCAAAAGAAATCAAGTGTTTCGAACTTGTTTTTGACGAGTCATTGTCACGTGGATATTGTTCTCCAACCCTCAAAAACAACAGTTTAGACCTGAAATGGCGAACCGTAGCCGCCACAGGGCTCTGAGAAACACAGAAGATGATGCTGTTTACCGTTTTCGAAGTGACAAAGTGGGGCGCCATTTACATGTATCTTGACCACTCTCTGCCAGTTGATTTGGCAGTAAGAGTGTGCTCTAGTGTTCCCCTCTTGGGGTCAAACCTACAAGTATGTAGGGTCGGATCCGGGGGGGGCGCAATGCCCCCTATTTTTGGCAGAGCAATTATTTTTTTAGCAAGAAAACTTTAATCACATACAAATTCGAGTATTTTGCTCTCAGATGCCAGGAAAATGCATCTAAAAGCTTTGGCCTTCGCGCTTTTGGTGCTCACCCCTCCGTCGAGCTACGCCCCCTTTCTGTCAATCCTGGATCCGGCCCTGTAGGGCCTACAAACATTGTAAATGTCGGATCGCAGTTTTAGCATCTGAACTCCGTCCATTCTTGAAAAAGAGGCGCGTTTTACAGATTAAAGAGAAGAAGCCCCCGATGTTGGGCAGACGGAGGAAGAACAGTTCAAATATCCCGCCGCTTGAATGTCACGTGGTTGATATCGACCCGTGGGCCGTGAGAATATGTTAGCAACAGCTGTGTCGGCCTACACTGTATAGGTCTACTACGAGCTGTAACGTACAAAATCCGGTAGGTATAGGTAGGTAGGTACATGTGAGTGGGTAGGTAGGTACAATTCAGTTTGCTTCAAGTTTAACAAATATAGCCAAATAACTATACGACGCCTGAATGAGGATGAGGCCACATGTGCGTGGGCTACTACATGTATGTAGGCCTACAAGCGTGGTTTGCCAATTCTGGCGCATTTCCTGTTGCTCGCCCTCTCTACATCCTGTAAATTAGACAAGTAGGCCTATAATTGGGTAATTGGGCGGGCACCAATTTGACACTTCCGCTAACCCCATGATTGTCAAACAAATAGCAGAGATGAACCATATCAGGTTTACAGAGTTTGATGACGTCAGCAGCAAGATTTGATGACGACAGCCCAAATCCTCTCCAGCTTTCATCCTCGTCCCCCTCCCTACACTCCTCTCGCAGTGTTTTTGTTCGCTCTGTATGTTCCAGTGAAGGAAAACACTGCGAGAGGAGTGTGGTACTCAATCCCCGCAACTGAAATCATAAGATTTCAAATTTCTTAATTTCAGTGGTTATGTCGCAGTCGACATATGACGTCATCATTGTCGGTGCGGGCCTGTTCGGGTCGGCTGCTGCTCGCCACGCATCCAGCCTCGGCAAACAGCAAAGAGTTCTTCTGATTGGACCAGAGGAACCCGAGGTATGACCAACCCAGAAACATGTAGCGCCATGACCGTAGAAGGTGGCCAGTATTCCTCAACCGCCCAATTAAATGAACAAAATACCGTCCCTACTGTTTGATAAACGAACTCTCAGTGGTCGCTTTCCCTTTTTCAGGACAGGGCTTCAACTGACATATTTTCAGCTCATTATGACTCTGGTCGCGTGACGTTCGTTCTGACCTCTGACCCCCGATGGGCGAGGCTTAGCAGTACTTCTGCGGACTACCGTGCTTTGGAGCGGGAATCAGGTAGATATCGACATAGGTATGGCTTCTGCACCACTGTCTGGAAAAATTGGGGAGGGGGGCACAAGGGTCGGATCCTTGTGCCAGTGACTGACATTTAAACGTGATCCTTTCGTGCCGCCCCGTCCGCTTTTACCTCGCGATATCATGATATTGACAAAATTGAGTTTCATCATGAACGGAGGCTCAACCACAGATTGGCTATGCGAGTTTCCTCAGTGATCATCTGTCTGTTTTGTAGGCGTCCAGTTCTTCAAAGAACGCCTTTTTATACAAGTACTCCGCGATGAAGATGGTATTGAACGAATGAGAAGGACGGCAAAAGAGTTTGGCATTGTCGCGGAGGTCCTTGGAACGACTGAAGCTAAGAAGACATTTCCACAGATCAACTTCAGACCTGGCGACGTCGCTGTGTTTGGACGGACAGACAACGGCCTGATAAACCCAAGAAAACTGATAAAAGCACAGAAAATCTTAGCACAGCGAAATGGCTGCACCGTGGTCAATGACGTGGTTGATTCTATCATTCCTGCGCCACCTAACGGTGACCTTCAACAGGTCACGACGGGTCAAGGACGTTTATATTACGGACGTCGCGTGTTGCTGGCTACAGGGGCCTTCACGGAATGTACACGCTGGGGAATCAGTGCTGCGCGCTACCGTGCGATGGCCGTTTTCCGAGTCCGGGTTTTGCAAACCTCCGTGTCAAAATGGCCGACTCGGAAGAAAATGAACAGGACCGGCTACAAAAATCTGAAACTGGAGACAGAAATGTCATCGAATCTGAGTAAGTAAGACGTACAGTCGGATCTCAGTGGTTTACTGCAGCTCTGTGAGAAATTTGGTGTTGTAACTCATTTTCGTTAACGAGTTTGAGCTGTAAAACCGGCGGGGTGTCATGCTCATTGCTGTTGGCACCGGTGATCCCCGTGTCGTCATCATGACGTGTAGGCCTACCTGGCCCATAGCTACATAGCCTATCATGATATGATGCAGCCTACGAGTGTTACACAACAGTAACAAGTCTACAGCCTGTTGTAGGCCTACGGTACACGTGGTACAAGAGTTCTTGCTTGATAAGACTGTGGTCTCGACGAGACCTACGGGGGACGCCGGTGCCAACAGCAATGAGCATGACACCCCGCCGGTTTTACAGCTCAAACTCGTTAACGAAAATGAGTTACAACACCAAATTTCTCACAGAGCTGCAGTAAACCTCTGAGATCCGACTGTACGTCTTACTTACTCGGATTCGATGACATTTCTGTCTCCAGTTTCAGATTTTTGTAGCCGGTCCTGTTCGTTTTCTTCCGAGTCGGCCATTTTGACACGGAGGTTTGCAAAACCCGGACTCGGAAAACGGCCATCGCACGGTAGCGCGCAGCACTGATTCCCCAGCGTGATGTAGGAACCTTGTGCCGCCAGATTTATACCCCGAGGTTTTCAACTCGAAGCAGACGTGTGTTTTGGTAGGTCACGCGAATTTTATTTGAAATGAAGCCTGGTCGACAGTCATCGGCAGTTACACCCG
Organism: Notospermus geniculatus; assembly: GCA_002633025.1. Classification (NCBI taxonomy): domain Eukaryota; kingdom Metazoa; phylum Nemertea; class Pilidiophora; order Heteronemertea; family Lineidae; genus Notospermus; species Notospermus geniculatus. Next base: position 122,544 of record NMRB01000466.1, read on the forward strand.
AGATCCTAAGGCCTGAACAAGATGGATCCACACTGAGTCTGTCTGACATGGATTTTTTACTTCAATTTAAGATAGAGATATCAGAGTCTGATTTTGCCAATACCTTACACTCACTGCCATCTTTTGAGATGGAACGTCACTACGATGGTAACGAATACGACTTCTACTTCCTACCGCCTGTCCGCTACCCTGATGGTAAGAAATTTGATGAAACTAAGGAGAACTACATTTCTGAAAAAAAATTATGCGAGTATCTCTAGAAGTTGAGTGTTTGGTGTAACTTACCAGTAGGCCCTAGAAACATGACTATACACTCACTTGTCCCTGGCCGCAAACAAGCCTTTGTACGGATACGCCTTGAAAGCAGAATCCATCCTTTGTTTTTGTGCATTTCAGGGAAATTGTACTGTAAGATCGGTCATGGTGAGGATGAACCCGTCGAAGCCTCGACTCCTCAGGAGATTAGAGACTGGTACCGGTGCAGAGGCAGTCCCGACATGGCCAGGCATTTGATCAGGGCCTTCCATGACATACTGCCGGGTAAGCTCGCAAAAATGCAGCAGTATCTGTATCTGTATATTATACAGTCATGTATCCATGCACAGGAAAACATCGGCTTGCACTGCAGTTGCAAAAAACCTGATGCAAGGAATCAGAAGGAAGGGTCATAAAGGGCCATGTCAGGTTTGGCGACACGACGCACGTCCATTAAAATATAGTATTCTGAGCTGATTTTGTAACTTCCTCTACCCCTGACTGCGGTATCATTGCGATTTTCTACAGTGCCACCTCGTTTATTCTCCAGGGGTTTCTGCCGTTAACTACGTCATGGACAGCTGTGTGACCACTAATATACCCAACAACCAACCGTACATTGACATGGTCCGTCCAGGTGTAGGTGTGGTCATCGGCGGCTGTGGACGTGGGGCGGGCGCTTCTGACAAAATCGGTTATATTGCTGCGAGGTGAGTGCTCAAGGAGCAGTCTGGGGTGATACGATTGGAAAGCAGGAGCTGGGAGATGCTAAGATGATCTTTCGTGGTTTTAAATGGGCGGTATCGTCCTGAGACGGCTCAGTTCTTTTTACGCTCGGCGGTTTCCTCTGCGATGTATAGGAGCCGTCCGAATGGATGATAGGCAACTGCTCTGTGTTGCGGTATTAATTTTTCTTGTTTACTTTTCAGAATGATTCTCAAAGGGAGCTGGGATCACGACCTTCCCAAGGAAGAATTTCAATACAAGGTCAAATCCAGGAAGAGGTCGACAGTGTCGAAATTATAAAGATTCCGTGGCCCCTTGTTGAGCTATGCATAACAAGGCTGCCCCAGGGTCCCCAATCTACGTGTGTCGAATATGAACATTCCGTTCTATACTACACAAATGAGAACACGCATGAATTCCTCATCTAGAACATGTAGATGGCCGAGTGTCCCCAGTCTGTCGGTATAGAAATGACATGGCGGTCACAAATCGACTAACTGTAGACATTAGATTTTATCCCATCCAAGTGGAGACATAACGTGCACATTGACCCTGCATGACATGGTGTCATTTGGCAACCTTTCAATTTGAGACATCCCCATTTGCTGAGAGGTCCTCAGTTATACGGCGTTGCTGTGAGGTCCTCAGTAAAGGCCCGTTTCCACTAGAGCGTTTTACGCCGCGTGATGCGTCAAATCTTTTGTTATTTTCCGCCGCTCTGCTTCCAAACAATGGGCGAAGCGTCAAAACGCGGCGTAAAACGCTCAAGTGGAAACGGGCCTTTATACGGCGTTTTTCACACAAAAGTCCTCGATTGACACCGCATACAAATGCGCCTTCAAACAGCCATCCCCACCCCCATCCGGCATCCGAGTATCTTTTGACTAGACGATAAACACCAAATATTGTTGTCATTAATCAGGATATCTTGAAACGGATGTAAGATATTATTGGATTAATTTGTTTTGGACTGAAGCTATTCGCGCCACTCCCTCCTAACCTTTTGAACAATCATCACGATCGTAAAAACCTGGTGTCTTTTCCCACGATAATCATATTTTTGTTTGATCACGTCAACAATGAAAATCTACTTAGGAAAATTGCCTTCCTGTTTGTGGGAATCCTTTACATATATCTGACATAACCTCAAACGGCACTCTTGATCGGAGATTTTTAAAATGGCGGATCTGCTAAAGTCAGTGACGTCACACGGTTGCGATGGCGACCGTTTATCTGCTCAGCGGGTAACTCCAACCTCGTCCCTCAGTCGCTCGCTTATAATTTTTGTTATAACGTAAATTGAATGTTTGGTACATTGGCTGGGAAGTCAATGTTCTCTGGGAACACATTTTTCGCAAAATGAGGTGAGATACTTCAAATGTTCGGCTGCAGAGCTGCAGGGTGTGGTAAAAAACGGATCGTAAAAACTGGCGCCGCGTGGGAAAACGGCGGAAGGTGTGCACCGACATGACCGGACGTTTGCGAGGGATAACTGCAGACTTTCCAACCAAGGAAGGGGTATTACCAAGACTAACCACAAAAGGAATACATAAGCTAGCTTTTGTCCAGATGGATTACGTCGCCAACAACCATCATAATCCTTCACAACTGACGGCTTTAATACTGTGGCGGAAATTATTTCTGACAACCACCACACACCGTGGACGACTCACTCTGTCGTTTCGTTGGACGCCCTGACGTCAGATGTCGCCACCCGGCGCTCCGTTTTCGTCAATTGAGGAATCTGAGTTGTGATCCTTGAGAAAATGGAGAAAGCTAGGAAGCTGCAAATTGCAGCGATTATTCTGTACAGCACAACAAATAATCCCTGCAATTTGCAAGTGCAGCAAAGCTTTTCCGTTTTCCCAAGGATCACAACTCAGATTCCTCAAGTGACGAAAACGAACGGCCCCTTTGGACAAACATGTCGATCTATCTCTGCCAGAGTTTCCCAAACACTTGGGGGAACACTGACATACGGAAACAATGCTAGATGTTACCCCTGATCGACTGCCTCATGTAGAGTGGAGACACTCACTGAACTTTGCAGTACTGTCCTGGTGCCTGGTATCCTTCGAACGGAGATGTACAGAACGTAGGCCTACTCTCGCATTCGCGCAGAGAACTAAACAAATGGACGCTTCGCCAAATCTGCTGCGCATTATATTACAAAACACATATGTTGGCATATGATATTTCTACTTTTTACGAGTTTTATAACATCTCAGTCTTCAAAAGCCAACATTCGTAACTGTATCGATTTAATTGGGAACAGATAACGGATTGGAAAATTAAACCAATATTTCAACATACGTGTATGTTATAATTTACTTATGTGTCAGCGGCGTCTGACGTGTGTACGGATTCTTTATGATAAGACTTAAAGGCATGTTTGTGCCTACGAAACAGCAAAAAAGAACTCCATCCTTTACATGTTATATCATAAGATGACACACCGTCTTTCTTCATATCAAGATTCGTCGCCATATGGTGGCGGAGGAATACTGCCACGCTAAAAAGTAGTCCCGTGAATTACTACCATTTCCGTAACATGCACCTGCCGTTCAATCATTTCAATGGGCAAACAATCGCATTTTGAAATCGCATTTAAATGAAACAAATGAGTTATGACATTGTTTTTTTAATGCTGACTACAGCAGATTAACGTGATACACGTATTATTCCATTATCGAGAAGATTATGCCCGTGCTTCAAAGGAAAACTATCCGGCTTATACCTACTGCATTGACATTGTGACATCGACAAAGCTAGCCTAATCAAAGCTGTCATCATTACCGATATCAAAACAAAGATACAGGCCAATTTGTGCACTCTCCCATGGCGTAGAGTCAACAGCTCTCCCACCAATGTCAATGCCTTTAAGTTGACGTACATGTTGCATAATCAGAAGTCCTCTTTTGGAGAATGCTGTAGCTGACGTCACCATTGCCTAGCTGACGTCATCGGTGACGTATACATTCCAACATGGCTTCCAAATCCACCATTACGCCCCTAGAGATGGATGAAAACTGGAGTTCACGATCATGTGCAGTCGACGCGGAGCTAACGGAGGAGAACGAGACCTCCGATCTTCAAAAGACGTGGGAGATGAGCTGAATGCATATCTAACATCTCCAGACAAGTAATGAGCCTTGAAATGACAAGAACAACCGATGGTCCGCTGATTTTCAGTGCGCTGCTCAGTATCCAACTGTAGCCAACATTGCGGCTGGTGCTTCGCAAACAGTTTTTTATGATCTTTTTTGCCAATGAATGCAAAAAAAGTTGAAGCCTGAATGATGAACCACAGAAAGAATGTCAAGCCTGCTCTAACTACGGAAAGAGTGACCAGCTCTATGCCTGCTAACTACTGAAAGAACGCCTGACCAGCTCTAGGCCTGCTCCAATTACGGAAAGAACGCCTGACCAGCTCTAGGCCTGCTCCAATTACGGAAAGAATGCCTGACCAGCTCTCGGCCTGCACTAACTAAGGAAAGAATGTCTGACCTCCTCTAGACAATGCTCTATAACAGAAAGAATGTTTGACCTCCTCTAGGCCTGCTCTATCACAGAAAGAATGTTTGACCTGCTTTAGGCCTGCTCTATCAAGAAAGAAAGTTTGGCTTCCTCTAACTACGAAAGAATTCCTGCTTTGAGTACACTTTGTGAGATCTGGCCTGCGAGTGCTCTTACTATGGAGACTGAGACCCCCCCCCCCATGTCTGGAAAAGGATATTGCACGGACGTGCTCTACGACACTTCCTTCCGACCAATTGAATAATTACACGGTACACGTCTCGAACAAAGCTTTAATAAAAGCCGAGTTATCGAGTCTTCCTCTAGGCGGCATCACGCCGTAACCCGACCTCACCAACGTGGGTTACCCTTCGTTACTGGAGCAGCGGGATCCTGGAGTCCTGCTGATGAACGCTAAGCATCTGGGCATCAGGTAGGGTTACAGCCAGCATCAAGCAGCAGCGAATGACGAACAAGATAAACAGAAATGTCTTAGTACAAATAATATACTTGAGGAATCGGATTGCTATCTTGCATATCGATGCTGTGTATGTATCGGAAAACTGCTCGCAGACGAACCTCGATTTCTCTCGCTGCAAGGATTTACCATTAACAAAAGGATACTATTATGTCTAATCAAATTGTGATGATCGCCGAGCGGATTATTGGATGATGAAGTGCTAGGGATACTTTTGGTTTGGCTTCGAGGATTACAGTACGGATCACAAGTATCAACATGGCGCACTCATTTTCGAGTTCGACTTCAAGATTTCGTATGAAGGTCAGTAATCATCTTCTGTACATGCATTTTGTTTCTCCTTTTAACTCATCCACCCGAGTCCAGCAGACGACATCTTCTGTCAAAGTTTTCTCACATCCTATGGTTTTGATTGAAAAATATTTGAAGAAAGGTTCTTCCTATGAACCGTGTGAAGGAAGGTTCTTGAACTTCTTTCCAATTCACTTCCAAGTCTTTCAGAAAACTTCAACAGACGATACCGTCTGCTCAACCTGAGGCAGATGAGTTGATACGAATGCTACTGCGTACGGTGTTCCAATGCTGAGACTGGGGAGGGGCATTTGGCGCCAAGAAGTCACTGAATANCCCTAATCACAATCCCTCGGCACTCCGCGGTCTATCAACTGAGTGACCGAGCAATTTTCCCAAAAGACCCTTGATAATAACCTCGTTATCCTTTGCCCGACATGTCACACGTCGGGAAGGGAACTACCACCGGGCGTATTCTGATCAGGCTCAAGTGTGACCGTTAATGAAGTCCACCACAGGTTTTGTTAGGGGAGGGGACATCTCGAAAGGAAGCAACCCCAAGGGCTAAGACAGGCGGGAGAGCATGGGTGTGGCTCTCTGTACGAATGTAAGACTGTCCCTTCTACTTTCGACTTACATTCACTGACAGTGTTACTGACCAATCACGTACGATCCTGCGTCATCGGTAACCAATTTCTTCATTTCTATTAGGTCACATACTGTGCCTTAATGCGCCTTTCCTGTACAGGGCCAATAATGCCTTGGCTTCGGCCCTGTAGGCCTACTAGCCATGTATCATATTCATAGAAATAAAAATACATATACATACCAATCAAATTAAAGATGATTTTGACTCAGCGAATGGGAGAGTAGTTTTTTTTCCAATTAGGGTAATTTGTTAAAAACAGAGAAAAAGTGCCAACAGATTCCGCCACTTTGCTGACTGAAGTATTCCCTTGTCCCCTCAGGACACCCTCTCACGATGGAACCCTAATTATTCCTGATTAATCTTAAGTACAGCATCTTCTTTCATCTCTTAATTAGAGCACGGAGGCTGTAATGGTCGCCTTGGTAACCTTTGACTTTACGTTTTCTGATGCTGGTTCCCTACTGGTTAACACCGAGTGTCGCCATTTGTCAAGGGTTGAAGGATGAGTGCATTCGGACGGAAATGTCGTCGGTGACGGCGCCATCTTTGTCACAAGATGATCGGAAGTGATTAGTTCCAGATCTCACCGCCAGGATTAAATACTGCGTATTCAACCCTACCGGTGGGATCGGAAACCAATCTCGATCAGAACTCACCTGACGGAAACCCAAGACAACCAACACCATTTTTAAGGGCGGGTAAAAACTAGCACCTTGAAACTACCACCTTACGCAAGATAAACAGTAATCTATTGTTCACCTATTTTCCAAAACCAAACAGAGTTTGGTGGAAACCTGCCAGGAACTTTCAAAGTGCATTATAATTCATCTCGTAACCACATACCGAAGGGAAAATCCGACACCAGACAGGAACCGGTAATGCTGCCGAACGGTAATATAAGATGTATGATACTTAAGCCGGGGTGCTGCTGACAGCATCTTACTAAAAACATGACGTGTTCTTCTTTAGTACCAACACACTTGCAATACATTTTCGTTCCTTCGAAGAGCAGGAAGCATTTTCTCTAAGTACAATAACCTTACCTGTTTGTTTGTGTTTAATGGACAACAACTAGGCCTATATGACATGATGAACTAGGCCTATAGTCAGTCAATCTGCAAAGCACTAAACTCCTGCCGCAGTTTCAAACCGCTACCCTTTACGTTATCCGCGCTCTGTACATTTTGTACACGTAGTCTTAGCCAATCAGAAAGTGTGTTACAGCGGCGTCGGCGGGTTAAACCTGTGATGGCTTATGATTGGATCCCTCGTCAAACAGCGCCGTCTATTGATGATCCCTCACGTTTGGCGCCAATCATGCCAGTATTCAGTGGGTCTTTCCGAACTGAACACTGGTGACGTGTGCAGTAAAGCACTGAACAAAACGCCAGCCATGCACGATAGAAGGTTTGCTAAAAATGAATTTTCCATGCATACGCCCCCCTACGATCTACTGAAGCGGTGAATAGGTCGCCCAATCAATAGGTTCAGAGCAATCTTGGCTAATCTTTCCATCATTTTGTTCCATCAACCGTTCGATTAGCTCATTCTCAATAACGAGATGCGTCAATACAATCATTGTTCATCACAGTTCGTATTCATTGTGCTCTTCTGTTAGTTCCCACTAAATTAGCCTTATAGAAAGAGAAACGTAAAACACAGCCATGAAACTCGTAGGCACATATCGCAGTACGCTTGGTACGGAGGTGAAGGCAACCCCAGCCTTCAAGGGAATCGAGCGGTCCTGCCTCATAGACGAAAAGTGCAGGTGTAGCAGAGGAGAAAGTCCTAGAAATGCAAGTCTGCCAAACAATCGCCCGCTATTACATGTGGTTATATTCGAGTGGTCATGGGACCGGTCTCTACAGCCATATATTCTAAACCTTCGTTGAACAATAAAACCAGACTTTGAATCCAGGGGGACTTAGATCCCTGGCACACCGGTGTAAAGTGTCATGGTGTTGCCATTTCTCAGCGTTTCCCCTAATTTTGTGGGGAACGAGCAGTGACAGATTTCTCCGTGTTCTCGTATTGAAAAGTCACCATCTCTCTAGGTGTCTTTTGTATGGAAACACTGGGATATGGGGAACACTCGAAAACGTTACACACCGGGATCGGTGCTCGAAATCAGGATGCACCAACCACCCTCGCCGAGTGGCAATCGCCCGCGTTGAACCCGTCTACAGACAGCTTTGCCAATAAAGGCACGGTCCCTGTCAACTCAGGGTTACCGTCTTGCCTGTTTTTCTCCAAGCTTTCCTACCGTAAGCAAGCCTTGAACACCACAAAGCAGTTCTGACGTTCTCTGATGACAAAGTGAATGCAATTACCGATGAATAAAGGCAAGCATGAGATACTGATGGCGGAGGGAAAGAGGAGTGTTTAATATTGTTAGTGTAGAAAGTTACGAGAAAAATACAGCCGACAAGCTCCGTGCGTAAACAGTCGCAGACGCGGATTTTTTCCTTTGGCCTACACTAATGTCGCAGGTCTCCAAGACCGCTGTGACATTTTCTGGGGCCGTATTCTAGAAGCTTCCTTAACTCTTAACTCTAACTTTTTGTGTTACTGATTACTGGACAATGTCCACACAATACCGCGAGAATATATACTGGATCCTTTTCGACGTATCTTTCGCCCCCATCCAGAGCCAAAGCAAGCTACGTCCATGAACCTCACAGCAGTGAGACTAGATGGGAAATTTACACACACAACTACTGTACATCAGCACGAAGAAGACGTGACCATCCATAGGAATCTCAACTCACCCATTGTTTGTCCGTGCAAAATAATTCGACAGAGAAACTCATGAAGCGACTGGCTCCATTCACAGCATTTTGCTGGCTTCTTTTTGTCTCTTAAATCAGCTTCGATTTAATCTGAGAAAAAGGCGACGCGACTGTGAGGTCTCATCGCCTTGTTGGGATTCTAACCAGATCACGAAGCCGGCGGTCGTGATTTCTTTCACGAAGACGTGACATTTTCCGGCCGATTGGTACGTCAAAGAAACAGCGCGCGATGGCGACGCGGAAGAGAATGTTGAACCCATTTTGACAAGTAGCACTACTGTACGACAACTACTAAAACTACTGTACGAAAACTACTGTACGCGACGAGCGTTTTGTCCGAATTTGGTCCGTGGCTTCAAGCTGTTCCTCACAAGAGCATAGCTCCTCACAAGAGCACTACTGCCCAATTCAATGCCTAGCGGATCCATTCACGATTGATTGAGCACCAATCAAGAGAATTTTCTTTTGTCCGCAAGAACTTTGCTGCCATCTTTTGGCGATAAGCGCGGCTGACTGCTCCAAATAACCACCTTACATGGTTACTTTCCTTGGTTCTTACGCTGAGACCAAAATGGCACAAATGACTGCCCATTAGTCTACGACTAAGTTGCCAATACAGACCCAACTTGAGCGAGAAAAATATCATGTGTAACAAGACCTTTAAACGCCTTTTGGGCGTTGGGGTTGCCACGATACACATCGCCTACGACTGTGACTGACTGAAAAAGACGCCCAAGACCGATGCTTAAGCTTAAATTCGCTATTCATTACTATATACGCCAGACAGAAATGATATTAAGTTGTTATTGATAATGCGACACTATGATTACATACTGAGATGTGTGTTGTTGCCCGAGGAGGTGGCTGGCATTTGGTGGAATGAGTGCGAAAGCGGCACAGACACAGAAAACAGGTTAATGACAAAATCTTTGAACTACTACCAGGCACTTTTAGGAGAGAGGTGGGGCGTTTTAAAAGCAACGTTCCCTCTCAATTTGCCATTGATGAAGGTGCATTACACCCGAATGTTTCGGAAGGTTTGCACAACCCTTTAAACCAGTCATTTCACACTCATATTGCCTCTAACTTTGACATATCAAACATCATACCATTATCTCAACCAGCAACGAGCAAATGTAAAATGTAATCAGGCCAGGAACGATTAATTGAAACCAATATTGACGTTTCCACTAAAAACATTTGGGGATCATTACGCCGCTCCTAGATTTTAACCAACATCTATATCGGGAGTATGACACAATACAACCCAGTATTCAGGGTTTAGATTAGCGTTGATGCTTTTCCGATTATTTTTAAGTGAGTTGAAAATCTTTTTCGCCTAGCAACAAACTAACATTCACATAGTTTAAGGGTTATTTCAGGTAGATCGAATGTCAATTTGGATTCGTGCGTAATATCTAAAATAACACGAAAATGCATTTTTCGATGCGGAGGAAATTGCGCCCAATTTCAACCAATCACATCGAATACGACGCATAACGATCCGCCCGGCGCTGTCATTCAGCATTTCCCCAGGAGATGGCCGCCTAGCAACGAGCGAAACCTTTTAGCACAACTCGCCTCTGGCGAGACAAACTTTTTCGGTCTCAAAATCCCCGTTTTCAGTAAACAAATCAAGCTTTGAGATGAATCTGACGATATGTGCAGTTTTTCACTGGTGGGCGACGACATCAACAACCGTTCCCGGCATGCATTGTACTAAACCAAAATGGCGTCATTCTGTTCAGTTCCTTGGGGGAAAAGGGTGGAAAATTTGACGGTTTTTTTCTATCTCAGCAAAACTACACTGGGACGACACTATACTAAATGCTGCAAGTCAATGAGCGACAATAGAGAGAGTTCGCAAACTCTATTCTAGCAATGAGATCGACGTTCGCGTTGATGGTCCGGGAACTTTACGAGAACGATCTCCTAAGAACACCAACCATATACTCTAAAGCCAAGCGCACATTTGCGACAAAACTCAATGCGTTGGGGGTGATTTTAAAGTCGACTGACCCAACGCTGTCGACCTGTCATTCAGCCGGGTCAGTCGATTAAAAAAAAAACACCCCTAAAGGGCTCCGCAGACTGGCGATTTTTCGAGCGATTTTCTAGGCGACCGCCCTTGCGACCACAGAGGCGACTGAACATATTTTTAGTTTTTTTAGTTTTTGTTGACTCGTTTGCGACAAATGCTTATTTGGAAGGTCAGTGATGTCGTGGATGACATCACTGATCGACCTCAAAGGTAATTATTGCAGGCGACGTAGTAGTCGCATCGGTAGTCGCCCCTATTTTAGTCGCCAGTGTGCGGAGCCCTTAACGCATTGAGTTTTGTGGCAAATGTGCGCTTGGCTTAAACGCCAGCAAAGATTCTCGGCACTGTGCCTCCATGAAAAATCTGATTACGCCTTCCTGGTGTTAATTGGGTAATCAACTGATCAATCTTTCCTTTTTTTGATTAATCTGACTTTCTTAATTAATCTGTCTTTGTTAATTAGCGTCCCAGCAGTGAGAGCTGAATGAGGTCTCGAAGCGATCGTCATCAATGGGATCGAGTTACTGATCGATACGCTGATTGATTAGTTTGTTAAGTTGTGGCCAGATGGCATAATCAGTCGTGTACTCCTTAGCGATAGGGACCATTGACAAACGTTACACCGGTGTAAGGTTCTTCAGTGTTCCCCATCTGTGAGTGTTCCCTTCCTGTTGTCTGGCGGAATAAGCTGCGACTTGACAATTGGGCACACACAGCGAAACGTGTCGATCTATCTGCCTGTGTATCCAAAACAATAAAGGCACACACTGACACACAGAAACACTGGCAGATGTAACACCGGAACTTGCCGGTCATCGGGCGCGATGGTGGCGTCCTCTACAGCAGCGACAGAGATTGTTCACGCAAGCCAACGGGTGGAGACCGAGCAAACCGAAGTGGTGCTTGGTGCACAGGGTCGGTGAGTGACAGGCGATGACAACAAGAAAACACCTAAGAAATGTACCATTTGTCGTATCGGCACTGAAGCTAGTACTGCAAAGGGTACGAATCAACAAGACAAGCGGGCATCCCAAAACACCAGAGAAACCATTACAAGCAATAAAAAACAGTCAAGAAGACATGGTTGATATTGGCTCAGCGGCCATCTTGCTGCTTTTCTTGATGTCTTGTTTGTCCTTGCCGATTATCCATCAATGTTTACCATAACATTGTTAAGCAAACCATCTCAGTCCAGAAATCGATTTAGGAGTGGAAGCTTTGAACAGAATCCTAGTTTTGCCTTCGGCAGCCAGATGGCATCAAAATGTGCCGTGGCCGGAATCAGGAACGGGACTTCTGAGCTGCATCGATTTGGGTTGCCAACTCAAAGAGTGTTTAACAAAACCACAGCGCAGAGCTCAGGGTTTGAGAGGATTCTGTTGGAGTTAGAGATACTTCAAGTTGGTAAGTTACAACTTGTTCACTCCACTTTTTCCTACTTTGCTATGCCTTCAGCAGTTGGGCCGAGTCGATGGAACAACTTCCGAAATCAGTCACACAGGGGGAACTCTTGTTTTGAGCTCGGCCGAGTCCCACTGCCTGCCGACAACTACTCGCTGATGGTGTTGGACCAGGGCTGTCGGCATTATTGCAACTTGAACCCGATTTCTGCCAAGGCCAGTGTCCGCTGGATGTTCCGAATCCATGCGTCGGGAACACGTCCAGTGACCTGACGGTTGTCGGCAATGAGTGTGTGAACGGACCATCCGGATGATAAAGCTGTGCCATGTTTATTATACATGTATTATAGGTCATCTGTCAAAGGGTCGTCGCTTACAGCATAAACGAATACATGTATGTACACAGGTGACTGTAGTTGCAAAGGTGAAGGTCAGTCACATGGAACTCGCCGAGTTCAAGGTCAGTAACTACTGTACAAAAACGCGCCATCTTTACACACCATGAAGAACTACTGTCGACCCGTGCAGCAACGTATTTCTACCGTCAAATCATATTGAAAAGCTTACTTCAATGATGTTTCATTGAAACTGCAATATATTGAAAGCACAGAATGCATTCATTGCAGTGTATTAAACCAAATGTTACAGTATCCGAGTCATTTTTTGTTGAACGACGAATCTGAACCGGCCAGCATACATTTTTGAAAATCGATCCTTTAGTTTCGAATTGCATTGTGACGATTCAAACGGCTCGACACCTGTTGCAGTCGGCTCGCTATGGATCTGAGCGATAGGAAACTGACGATGAAATAAGAAACAAAACCCAATCATACTCGTGTTAAGGAGATTTCTTATTTATTTGCTTAAAGAGGCAAACGCTGTGATGACGGCCAGGGTCGGGTGGGCAATCACATCACCACGCTAAGTTGGTCAGCTCCAGGCCTCCTTTCGTAACTTATGTATGAGACCAGAAAGAAAAGATTGCCAACTTCAGAAACCATCGCTCCTGAGCCTTCTAAAGCCTGCAGCGCACGTCATCACTTTCGTTGCTCATAACACAGCGCACTTGGCACGAAAATGGCCAAGTGTGCTGTGGCCGGCAACGACCACTCACAACGGAAATTCTGTGGTGACCACGAGTTGCCGAATAAACCGGTTTGATTTCTCACCACGAAATTTGCTCGTAGTTGCCAGTTGTGGTGAAGCGTGGCCATCAGCAGCACACGAGACTACTGAGTGGTGACATCTGCTGTAAACCGGCAACCGCCACAAAAATTGCCGACCACGAAAATTGCTCAGTGCGAGCAACGAAAGTGGTGACGTGTTCTATGGGCAACATGGGCAGCCATTTATGTCGTTGTTGGTCTCGGCGTACGGAAACCGACGATGATGACTTGCCCGAGAGCCAACTCATGCGAGAAAACTCCGCTGCACTGCACCAGCGCCTTTTTAGTCCCCCCCCCCATGCGTTCAACACAGACTTTGAAAGTGATGCGGAACGGCAACAAATTCTCCGCATGCAGCGAACTAGAAGCAAGCATTGCTGGCTGCATATCCACTCCATTCAATCTGGGATATCACAGTTAATTAACAGCTTAATCGTCGCTTTATCTTTCCAGTTTCTCATTTAGTTGCTTATAAAACACAAATGGAATTATGCCGCTAGAAATGTGTCCCCGAGGATGTAGCAACTAAAAGATAAAACGCCATGTCCGTTTGATTTATAATTCCTCCAATTTCTCTCCAATTCCCACTCAACAGGAGAAGCAGTTTTCATGCTGTTTCATCACAATGAGAGACTTTACTGCCGTTAGAGGCCACCACCAGTTAGCGGTCATAGAACGTCACGAAGTTTGACGTCACAGAGAAGAAGTGCACGCCACGACGTCATCCATAATGACGTGAGGCTATGGCTTACGTCTTGACGTCAAATTTTGTGACGTAGGACTGCTAACAGCGCCCTCTAACAGCAGTAAAGTCTCCCATTGGTAACATCTTCACAGTATTCAAAACTTTACGACTGGAGAGAAGGACAGGACACAAGATTGCTTGGTCTCTGAAGGAAAATGTGCCTGAAATCTGCCAGAATTTGCATGTTTTGCACATGATATGGTGACTAGAAGCTCAGATAGTGAACGATGTAGGATTTGTCCACCTATAACTCACGGTGTCACCAAATCACGATATCTCGCTAATGCTCGATCTCACCCTTGAAAGCCAAGCGCTGTACCCAAAATCGACGGCACTAAATAATTGAGTTCCCGTTGCNTGCTTATAAAACACAAATGGAATTATGCCGCTAGAAATGTGTCCCCGAGGATGTAGCAACTAAAAGATAAAACACCATGTCCGTTTGATTTATAATTCCTCCATTATCTCTCCAATTCCCACTCAACAGGAGAAGCAGTTTTCATGCTGTTTCATCACAATGAGAGACTTTACTGCCGTTAGAGGCCACCACCAGTTAGCGGTCATAGAACGTCACGAAGTTTGACGTCACAGAGAAGAAATGCACGACACGACGTCATCCATAATGACGTGAGGCTATGGCTTACGTCGTGACGTAAAATTTTGTGACGTAGGACTGCTAACAGCGCCCTCTAACAGCAGTAAAGTCTCCCATTGGTAACATCTTCACAGTATTCAAAACTTTACGACTGGAGAGAAGGACAGGACACAAGATTGCTTGGTCTCTGAAGGAAAATGTGCCTGAAATCTGCCATAATTTGCATGTTTTGCACATTATATGGTGACTAGAAGCTCAGATAGTGAACGATGTAGGATTTGTCCACCTAAACTCACGGGGTCACCTACAATCACGATATCTCGCTAATGCTCGATCTCACCCTTGAAAGCCAAGCGCTGTACCCAAAATCGACGGCACTAAATAATTGAGTTCCCGTTGCAATTAGATAACTCTGGTCGATCGATCTCCGGCCTTCGAATCATTTGTAATATCAATGTCAATAGAACGGGTCGATTGGCGATGCCAGTAAAGAAATTTTTCAGGAGTTTGGATCGAAGAATGGTAGACTCAGTAAGCTGTACACCACGGGGCAAAAATTAACTTGATGGACAATTCATTTACTCTACCGAACTGCAGGTCAAATCATTTACTCTGCCGAACTGCAACTAGGTCAAATCATTTACTCTCCCGAACTGCAACTAGGTCAAATCATTTACTCTCCCGAACTGCAACTAGGTCAAATCATTTACTTGACCGAACTACACAGGTCGTGTCTGTTCCTGGTCACGTCCAAACCCACCGTTTGAATAGCAACCGGCGGCAATTACGTCGTCGAGGGTGCTATCTCATGTTCCATGTTGACAAATGGTTACATTGTGATAGTGAGCGTCTCATGAGGTGTGAGAGGCGGGAAATCGGCTCACACCCAGTGCAATATCAGGTGATCTAGCGATATACCGGTAGACAAGCTACGCTGATCTTATCAACTCTCTCTTCAAAACGACAGTTCAACTCCGGTTCGACCAGAGATTAACCTCCCAACACAGCTTTCTTTACGCCTGCCTCATCCAGATAGAATAAACGTCTTCCACGATGCGCCACCAAAGAAAAACTGGTGTCTTGTCATGGCGTTTTTTACTCGGATCCTAAATGGCCATTTTACGCCAAGCCATATGCAGGATGTGATGTTGTACCAAGTTTCTCGCTATAAATGATGAAAGCTTTTTTCACCAGAGTGTTAACCTAACCTATATCTCTCTAAATGCCAATGGTCTTCCTAACCACTGTACATCTACATGTACATCCTTGTATACGTGGTTTTTAAGGTGTAACTTTCAACATGAATGTACGAATATTACGTACATTAATTGCCAAATACATAGATATATGTACATAAGATCCTGTAAAGCTCAGCTGGAAATCAACTTATGATGGTTTTATATTCATTTGTAGAGATTTCTGCTACTCAATGTATATGATATATCGTCAGGTTAGCATGAAACCGATATAAGATAATGCTTCTACCTGAGGTTCATATATCAACAGGCTGCTGTAAGAATCGTCCACTGTATTTTGCCAGCAAAATATACACAGACTGTGTGCATTCTGTGTGCATATTCATGTGCATCGTCCAGCTCAAGTTAAAGTGGAACAGATTTTCATTACTTCAGCGCATTTTTGACCTTGAGAATCGGTGAAGTAAGGTCATCTGATGATGAGCAGACGTATGCTATCATCCATTACATTTCAACTTAACTTGACCAGAAAACCTATACATCACGTCCAGGAAGGTCTACATAACATGCTTCTGTTGTTGCAACTAACTTGGGTGAAAGTGCTTCCTGCACATTCCACCTTGCTTTTTCAGAAACTGTTTCACCTTAACAACACCAAAGAACATTATACTTGATCTTCACAAAATGTACGCTCAGAGAAGACAGGTTAATCTTGTTCTACACAAATGACCTTCCTCTGTACAGCTGTACAGGTAAATCTTAGCTACAACTTCGCGTGAACTTGTCTAAATGATGTTTTAACAAAATCTTCCCAAACCACCTGTAAACTGGCGTACATTCTTCTATAGATGTACAAGGAAGCTGAGTATTCTTAACCTGAGACCATCTCGGGATTAGTTTCAGGTGAACCTTCCTCACATACTGTACATGCATCAATATTAACCGTTACCATTGTACAGGAAAATACTATCAAGTTAAGCTGGAACCTATCAAAAGTTGGTCCCACCTTTACCTGTTGGTAAATCTACCAGGATATTGTACATGCAATGTACAGCACCTAGCACCAACAACACTGAAATCAACAACGGTAAATCAAGGTGTACAAAGCATCAGAAGCACTAAGGAAGAGTGAGCTATTCTGGTTATGCCTAGAAAAACTGTAGAAAAGTTGTTCCTTGGGATTTTTTTATGGGAAATCACTGCTGTGGCGGGAAACATCATAAGGTAGGACAGCTTGTCTCATTCGGAATGCTAGTACTATTATTATATTCTCCCTTGGAAAAACGATTTAAATACTGTGTACCTTCGGCCTACACTACAGTGCCAACTGCTGCCGTTGGCGTAGGCCTGTCTACAGGGGCCTGTCTTAGTGTAATGGATAGACCTACACTACAGTGCCAACTGCTGCCGTTGGCGTAGGCCTGTCTACAGGGGCTTGTCTTAGTGTAATGGATAGATCTACACTACAGTGCCAACTGCTGCCGTTGGCGTAGGCCTGTCTACAGGGGCTTGTCTTAGTGTAATGGATAGATCTA
>NMRB01000466.1:147919-160899 GCA_002633025.1 Notospermus geniculatus
AGACAATTGCCTGTTAATGACTGTCAATTACAAAGTACATAATTTCCCGTGATAAAAAAACTATCAAATATTCCGTGCAGAATAGTAGGCACATGTATATGTACAGTATATCAGTTCTGAGTTCATATAAACACTCATCTGATGTTCATGGGCCACGAAATGTACACAGCGTGATTATACATCACACATGATATTATAAAGGTACAGTGCATTTCATTTCCCGATCTGATCTTTCGGACGTCCTGCTTCCTCTCCGGGGCCCGTACGGCGAGTAAAAACAGACATTTTGGCCAATTTCCGCCAATTTCG
This sequence comes from Notospermus geniculatus, assembly GCA_002633025.1. Classification (NCBI taxonomy): domain Eukaryota; kingdom Metazoa; phylum Nemertea; class Pilidiophora; order Heteronemertea; family Lineidae; genus Notospermus; species Notospermus geniculatus. Next base: position 148,229 of record NMRB01000466.1, read on the forward strand.
TACGGTGCCCGGCCGGTTCCCTCACGGTTGCCACGGGCACCAGGACATTTTTCACCAGCCGTACGGGCGCCGCATTGATAAAGCCTAGGTCACATATCCACTCCGGGGCCCGTACGGCGAGTAAAAACAGACATTTTGGCCAATTTCTATACGGTGCCCAGTTTGATCTAGTTTAATTTCCGCTTATCCATTGAGGCGATTTCGGCATAATTCAGCTGAGATCTGAGTTTCAGTCTCAAAAATCCACAGCAAGCCGCTGGGTGGGGAAAATCGTACGGCGCCCGGTGCATTTGTGACCTAGGCTTTAGCTGGCTGCTCCCAATTCTCCCGGCGTTTTCATCTGACCGGTGGGCCGTAGAAAGCCCGTAGAAGGCCCCAGTGTCCCCTACGGGCCCTGTGCGGGCTCCTGCCGGTGACCGGGCGGGCTTCGCACGATTTTTTATGCCAATTCTCGTGAAAAAAGTTTGACGGGCGCCTTGCGGTTCTCAGGGGTGCCGCACGGCACCCGGCCAGGCGCCATGAGTACTACGGCCGGGCCCCAACCGGGCGCCTTGCGGCGCATCTGTTCATAGGATGGAGCCCGGAAGCTTACCACACGGCATCCGGCCGGCACCTTTACGGATTGTTAACGGGCGTCTTGCGATTACCCTCCACCAATTTTCACCGGGCACCGCCGGGCGCCGTAGAATATGTGACCACACACACCGTGGACACGAAAATCGTAATGGACCCGTACGGTCTCTGAAATCCACGGCAAGCCGCCGGGTGGGGAAAATCGTACGGGGCCCGGTGGATATGTGACCTAGGCTTAACAGTGCACTGTGTAACCTGTCCTGTATTGAGGGCGCATACCAGTAAATGGACAGCAGGCCAAGAGTCTTTCGGCCTCTTTGCCCAATACATGTATATCTTAACCAAGATATCCACATCAATTTGGCCGTCACAGAACAATTGAGAGAAAAAACCGGGATTACCCCTCTCATCAAGTGGGTTAATGTGCTTATATGCCACGCAGATACAAATTATTCGCATTTTGTTACAGAGACCCTTAGGAAAAAACCTTTTACCAATGGTTATTACGGCGACATTGATTGATGGTGAGACTGGCAGTGACTAGTGGGGCCAATATTCAGCTTTTGATATATCGGAGAGTTATTCTTTATGATACATAGAAAAATATAAAAAAGTGTGGATTCATAAAGATACATTGCTGACTTTGTAAGCAACAACCATGAGGAACCTGCAGGTAACCGCCACTGGGAGGCGCTGTCAGCGGTTGTACCTTTTTCAACGTTTCGTCCCTGTTGCACTGCGTCAAGGACGTCGTGACGCGACGTCTGCGTTGCTTTGCTCTGTTTCTGACGTCTTCGGTCGCACCGCTTGCAGCGCCACCTCTCGGGGTAAAACTTTATGCGGGTCCCCCATTCTTCCTCAACCTGAATTCACAGTATCTGAGCAGGAAAGAACAAGCCTAATTCTTTTAATGAACAGGAGAACCCCCAACGAGGCCCGACTCACGGAGCTGATAGTCAAATTCACTAAATCTCACTTTGAAGACTAAACGGATGATTGCTAAGCCTCGTGGCCCATCCGTCTTGTTCGCTAGATCTCAAAGTCTGAAATAGTCGAGGAAATGTCTGATATACCACGAGTCAAACAGCCAAAGGCTCCCTCGAGAAATCAGCCTTTTATTCTTCGTTGTGTCTGCCGTTGTTTATGGAGACTTTCGAAGGTTTTATCGGATTGGGAGTTTTCAAGTGATATAGTAATGGTTTACGTCATGTTTACTTTGATCTCGATGTAGACAGATATGTACGGAGAAGGTGGTAGATAATGCATTTTACAATGTCAATTTGGACTACAACACTTTTGGATAGCTGGGAAGTCAACTTTCAGAACTTGCGAATTTTCGACCCCAACCGGGGTCTTCCTCAAGCACTTTTCAGTTGCAGAGACCAGAAAAGACTGTCTTTTCTCAGTCTTTTCTGGTCTCTCCAACTGCCTGAGGAAGACCCCGCTTGGGGTCGAGAATTCGCAAGTTCTGGAAGTTGACTTCTTTATATTTATCACTTTGTGTGTCAATTTTTGTGCTTTCTTCTTTGGATATGAGCTATGTATAGAACCGATATTGGAATGAGTTCTTCCTCTTTACCAGGAACTCAGCTCATTCAAAATACACAAGAGCTACCCACCGGATGCTGAGACAGATGACGACCCATCATCGATAATCAGAACCTAACAAATATTTGCAGACGATTTCCACCATCGCAGATGACTTCTGTGTAATTGTGTCATTAGCAATGATTACTGTCCACGAGATTGCCTTTTCTTTTGACGATGCTCGCATCCTGAGAACATTAGAGGTTCTAAGCCTGCCGCACACGAGTGCAACTTTATCTCCGACGTTGCCTCCATAGGAATTTTTTGTCTCAGCATCCTGTCACTGCACACGGTGCGTCAGCCGCCGCACACGATTGCAAATTTGTCTCCTGTAGATGCGGCGCGACTTTACTCAAATATGTTTGGTCTGCGTTGGAGGCAAAAAATCCGTCTCCACAAAAATCTCCATAGTTGGAGGCAAAATTGCACTGCTCGCTCCCTTCGTCACTGAAGGCAGCACGAAGTCGGCGACTTTTTACCACAGAAAGTGCCCCCCCCCCCTCACCAGAAAGAACCACAGTTTTATATTGATTTGGCAAACAACTTGCCTTCCAAAGAGGCCCAGTAAATCGAGCCAGAGGGGGTTCAGCTTTCAACTTCACCAATGCGTAATCCCATTTCAATATCCATAGAGTAAATCAATAAAACTTCAGCCGAACAAGATAAAACAATCAATTTATCAACTTTGATCTCGTTCTAAAAATAGCACATTCCCAGGGGTCATGTGATGAGAAATCAAAGAATCATTTTGCATTTGGCGCATAACGTACTCCGAGCAAGACTCCACGCAATTAGNGTTGTCATGGAAATGTGACGTCACGTGAAGAACTTCTGTAGCCGCCTCCACCCCCCGGGCTCCACCCCACCCCCCACAAACAGTACCAGCAATACCGAGTGCCTGTCAATTGGCATTATGGTGGGAATCCATCTTGGAGAGCCAAGTACTACAAGTCAGGAAGTAACATGATCTCCTCTCCCTCAATAATGCTCAGTAATCATTGCTTCTCTGGCCTTCACGTCACAGACATGGAATGTAATGAACAATCATGTATTCTGATCGCTCTATTTTGCCAATACACTTTCTATTGATTTTGCAATTCCGATGTGAACAGTTCCTCTCCCGGCAGCTGATCAATAAGAGTTGGGTCTGACAAGGACCAAGGTCAAAGTAGAGTTGAAGTGCTATTTGTTGGGCCATACAAAACAAACAGACGTGAAACATACCACCGGTTCCGTACGCAAGACCTCCTGCACTGCGTCCAGGACGGCGTGACGTGACGTCATTGCATTGCTTTGCTCTGTTTTTGACGTCTTCGGACGCCGCAACGCGCGCAGCGCCGCCCTGCTGGGCTAAAAAGTTATGAGGGTTCCGGATTGGTTCTACTTTACACATGTGTATTATATTTTTCAGGTAACAAGTTGGTCTTCGAGCAGTAGCTCCTCGACCAGTCAAAAGACGACTAACCTCACCACCAGTAGTATCAATACTCAGGTTCTCACCAGTACTAGCTCAGGTACAGTCGTAGAGAAGGTAAGAAATAATTATATCCTCGTTACTGACAGGCGTACACTGATTGGAATTCAATAAAAAGACGTATTGGTGGATAGACAAACTGATTGAGATTTGAATACTTGCAAAGTTTTGGCATTTATGCGTCACAAACTCAACATGGCTGGAAAGTTTCGTGATATAGACCATTCTCGAATTCGCATATCTGCGCACTTCCGCCGAAATCTCGATCTGAAACCGGTTGACGTGACGCCATCCATGATTCAGCAATGGTCGAGTTTTTTCGTGAGGTTGTCTGCGTTACGTCATTCAGTTTCAGATCGAGGTTGTGGTTGAGATTTCGGCGGAAGTCGCAGATCTTTGTCGTTTACGTCAATTTGAGAACGGTCTATAGCGAGCATTTTCAGTTCTAGGCATACAGAGACAAAAATGTTCTGTTTGAGAATGTTCTTTTCAGTTTCCTTGCATACGATTTGCAATGAATCTTTTAGAACTGCAGTCTCATTCAATTAACTGCATGCTACTGACTCGCTTATGAAAACCTGTTTGATTCAGGTATCTATCATGGAGGGGATAGTGTCTAACAGGTAGTCTGACCTCTGGCCTACAAACCATGGGGGAAGTCAATAGGCTCACGTAGGCTACATAGACTTCTCAGTATGGTCAAGCCTATTCAGTTCCCATTGGCAAGTGTTCAGATAATGAGATAGCTCGGAGCTAATAAAGAACGTTTATTTCAAATCTAATGGATGTGAAATGCATGCAAGAGCTCTGTCTAACCACAGCCGATTCTAAAAGGGCTATATTCCTCTTCCTAACAAATTTCAACCCGCTAACCGCCTGCAACATGACAAATGACAACTACTAATGATATAAAGAGATGACGTTTGTGTACTCAGTATATTGTGGATTTCTTGTCTTGAGCATATGTTTTTCAAATCAGTACGTTGTAAAACTGATGAGGAGGTTCGCAGGTGGGATGTTATTATGGTTAGACATAACTTGATAGGATATCATTGTCAACGTATGTAGAACGTACATAGTGAATCCACTCTCAAATTGCCGTTAGGACAGTCCACCATTTTCCCAAACAATGCAAGTACTAATTGGTGAGATCACAAATTTCTGATCAAGGCATAGGCCTCTGCTGCAAGCTTTGTTCGGTTCGTATTTGATATATTTGAAAATGAACGATAATTCTCACAGGCATGAGGTGCATAATAAACATAGGCAACACATGTTAACACAACACATTTTTGTTGGGCTGTTTCGTAGAGATGATTAGTTTCGTTCTGAACGTAATATTCTATACAGCTGTGACACATCACTGCGTGAACAGACTTCTACTCTATTCTATCCATTAAAAGGCCAGTCAGAGGAAAATACCAGTAGTATGGAGACAATATCGGTAAGACAGGTCACGTGAAGCAAATCTTATATCCTATTGGACATGGATGTATGGTATTATTGGCAACCAATAAGATCGATTCGATTCATGGCGTCTGTACAATGTAGCTTCTGACTGACCTCTTAATGGGTAGACTAGAGTATACAGGTCGCCCTGAACAATAAACGAAGTTACTGATGCTGCCATCTATTGTTTAATAAACAAATCATGAGCTTCTGCCAAGCAGAATCCCACAAATACTAACACGATCAACGTTCTCCTATTCTACCTTTGGAGGGAAAATGTCACGCCACTTGGCCGCCACCACTCGATGGGAATCCGGGATCAGAAATAATTCGACAGGGGATGAAACGTGAGGGATGGAGGCAGACCTTACAATATGCTTGTTCTTTCAGGAGGAAAAGGGGTCAAGGTCGCCAGATTCTGGGTCAAGGTCGCCGGATTCTGGGTCAAGGACAAAGGATTCTAAGTCAAGGTCAAAGTCAAAGGAGAAGGGGTCAACGACCTCTGCACTAAAAGAATGGAGACATAATATCAGTTGTCGTTTAAGTCCGAAGCAGACGAGCAAAGGCTTCTTTTTACCCGGGTCTAAATCCAAATCTAAGAATATGAGCCATCTTAAGGTTCGAAGTTCACCAGATCTGTGTCAAGGACGGAAACGTGGCAGTGCCGAATCAGCGGAGGGGAGTCTCTCCGCTGGGTCATCGTCTGCAACAATATCCAAAACCTCAAAAGATAGTGTCTGTGATGATGTTGAAAAATTAACAATTGGTGGCGCATCCTATAATAATAACACGCATGGCCACGGTCACATGCATAGCCTTAGTGCGGATAGGATATCGTCAGCGGTTAGTCCTGACAGCCTAGGGGGCAGCAGTGGTGCAAGTCCGAGTGAACACGGGCAGCTACGAGTCCACTTCACGTTTGATTCCGGCTCGGAGAGTGACCACGAAGGAGACTCACGGTCCAAAGCAAAACGTTCATCCATGCCAAGCCATTCACAAAGCATGACTGTGTCAAAAAAACACCGCTTCACAAAAATGCTGCGGCCATTACGACGAAGTCACAGCGCGGGGTGTACGAAGGACGTACCGCCACACGCCCTCTTTCTCAGACATGATATTGACCATCATGATCACAAGAGGAAACAGGTTGGTCTGTTTGTCATTAAAAAGGAAAACAAGGGGTAGGGGTGAAAATAGAGAGTTTTCGCAAAGCCCCCGAAACGCCAACGCGAACGCCAATCCCATTGTTCAATGTCACGAAGACAGCAGCGAACAATAGGACAGACGTTCGCGTCGGGGTTTCGGGGCCTTGCAAAAACTCTCTAATACAAGAATCCCTACGTCCACCAACGAGCAAACCTTTCGGGGTTTCACAAATAGTGTGGAATGGATATTATCAAAAATTTATACTTATGAATTTTTGATATTATTAGTGGCATGAGGGCCCAATACTAACCCGGCCAGGAAATACCTAACTTAGTTGCGCTTCTCTAGATATTTGGCGCTAAACAACTAACTCATTTTGATGTGGCCAAACCTTCAGCAGATTTCTAACTTTCTCCTGCCGGGCTTCGATGCTTACAGCATGTAAAGGCTCTCTGGCAAATTAACGCATGATTTTCGCTAATTAACTCATGATAATGAAGGTCATTCATAAATAACATCAAAATTACCTCTCACGTGGAGGAGCGCCGAGGCGCTGTCAAACTCCACCTAGCGTGTCCTTCCCACATCAGTTTTACGTAAATGTATCCTTCCCATGTCGATTTCAGAGTGAGCAGCGAGAAAGCGCCGTCACTAGTCCGATAGAGAAACTCCCCCCTGGAGGTTCTGATGAGGAGAGGAGAGAGACGCATCAACACGCAGCATCAGGGTCCAAAAAAAGACGGAATCTGTGAGTATTGTTCAACTTTCCTGTCAAACCTTTAGGCGCCTCTCCACGTGAGAGTTTTCTCGCGCAAGTTGGCTCTCAATGGGCAACTCAACTGCGAGCAGTTGTTTGTGTCGTTGGTCCCAGCGTAAGCCGTGAGGAATAAATAATGGTGAATCGCCCATTGTGAGCCAACTTCTGCGAGAAAACTCTCACGTGGAGAGGCGCCTTTAAAGGCACTCCTCCACGTAAGTGTTTTCTCGCGCAAGTTGACTTTCAATGGGCATTTCACCATTCTTGGTTTCCTTACGACTTTTGCCTTGACCTTGTGTCACTGGTGACCAATGACACGAACGATTACCCATCGTTTTTGACGGCTCAGCTGCCCATAGAGAGCCAACTTGTACAAGAAAACTCTCACGTGGAGAAACACCAAATCATCTTTGAAACGTGGCTCCGGTCACTGGAATGGTTGTTGTACGAGTATTGTTAGTTACAGCAGTATCCTCCAGATGGAGTTGGCATAGATCACTCGTCTTCAACACAAAACCCGTCAGACCTATCGATGACAAGGTGTACGTACTGTATTATTGGAGTCAGTCTGCAAGGAGCTTTCAACTATTTGGAGCAGATGAGCCCAGATTCCGGTAGGCCTACCTAAGTCCTAAAACCGTCACACGTACAAAGCGAGTGACTCAAAGTTGCCAGCCCACCCGGGGATAATGATATCATATAATCAAAGGAACCCGAGGTGATGATGCTATAAATAGAAACAGATCGCCGTACAATCATATGAAATCAGATGATTTAACCAATAAAAGTAACTGGTCACAGAATCTGTTACTAAAATTAGCGCTGTCGTCGTCATAGGTGTGGCATTTCAAGCTGATGCCAGGAGACATCTACAGGAGTCACTTTTTTCTCGTATATCCGTGTATTGACACAAAGATGACATGTTCTACAAATCACAGGTTCATAATTTGCAGCGCTTCTGGTCGGGAGGGAGCATCATGCCCTTGTGTTGTCTTCAATGTCGTCACAAACCAGCAGCACACCAGGCGATCGATCGCGAGCGATGTGATCGCCACAGAGCAAAATCTGCTGCCGTTTTACGCCGGCGCGAGGTGTGCGCTGAACAGCGATGCGTGGATCTTCTCCCCAGCGATGTTTGCCCATCTATATAATAATGCTGGAAGTCGAAGCTTTGTTTTGCCTCGAAATTCGGGTATGGTGATAGAGGATACCATATCCTGATGGTTTAATTTGTGAAGACGACTTTGTTCTGGTCGCCATTTTACTTTTTTTAACAGTGATGTTCGATTGCTTTCTAAATGCTTTCTAGAAACTATGGCCACTTGTGAGTGCCACGGATGGCCAAGTCCAATCGGCCCCAAACCAAAGAAGAATACAATGTTTCAGGGTGGGGAGGTTGTTGCATATACCTTTCACCCCCGAGCTGCCGCGTTTATAAAAGAATGGGTCGTTTTAGCCCAGTGATTTCGCGTACGAAATAGACAACCGTGAAGATAGTATTGGCCGACCAACCGCGCCACTTTCAATCGTTAGCGGACTTTTCAACCTCACCATAATAGTGAACACTGCATCCTCCTCGGTATCTTATTTCAATATCGGAGTGTCTCATATCTTATAAAGTCAGCTATAGATTCTAGATTTCTGCATCGCTTTTTTCCCGGGCACATCTTTCATTTAAAGGTCAGCTCAGATGGACAGGCCATTTTCAAAAAACGCCGGGAGCAGTATGACACATCGAGATCTGAATCACATCTCTCTAAAAAATAATTGAAACTTTATTATTGATGACGAGGTTATTATAATCTGTTCCATTTTAAATGGCCCACACCCTTCTGGAAAATAACCCCGTAATCGGAACTAGCTCATAATTCCTCTCAAACACGACACGCCAATGACATCAAACAGATAATGAGTACTCTGTTGCTATTTTTAGACACTGAAGAATAGCAAAGACAAAAGCTTTTCCATTGTGCAAGAATTGATTCCAAAAATAACCTTCTCCAAAAAACGACACGCTCACACTCATTATAAGAAGACAATCATCGTGTCAACATTTTGATAATACGCCGTCGGGGAAATAGATCAGGATAGGCAATGAATCAATCAATCAATCAATCGATCGATACTTGATAAACAAAGATCAATAACGGCAATGTGTGATGTGAGAGTCACTAGAGGACATGTATTTCTGGATAGAAGACGACATTCACTATATACCAGGAAACATAGTTAATATTTAACTGTGTTACAAGTGAAAAGCGAAGGAAATCGATTTTTTAAAAATCGTCCTTTTGCTATTGTTCATGTTACATGTACACCCTTCTGAAACAACACCCACCAAACTCGCAGTTATAATGAATGGAAGTGGAATTGCCAAATCGATGTTGAACTTCGGTGTCCTTACGGGGTGTCCTCCTGGCAGAGGTGTCCTCAGGGAGATCTGCTGTAGGCCCACGTGGTCCCCACTGACACCCAGGTGGAGTTTAACGGACTTAGTCGAGATTTTACAAATAGAATTAATGAATATTCAAACATATAAATTAATAGCGTTCTGGTAGAGAATTCATGGCCATCTTCACCATGGCAACGACGAAATAATCACCATAAGGCGCCAATAAATGCTATTGATTTTGAAACAAACTGTACACGAGTGATCACTTAACATAATGAATGCTAATCAACCAGCACTTGAAATTCAAAACAGACTCTAGTCAAACAGTTGTCTTTTTTATAGTAAATATAAACCTCTAATTAGTGTTTAAAATAAATAGAGATGACAGCGTGTGATTCGAACATGGAAGCTGCATTGTGCCTTTTATCATAAGTCACAGTCATTGAGCCTGCGGGTCCTTTCGTCGTGAAATCTATAACACATCGATCGCTAACGGTTGTGACGTCGTTGGAGAATTATCTCAATACATGCGTGCCAACGGTTGTTAGTCCGAATCACTAAGATGCTTTGAAAGAGAGGCAGAGAGAGCACAGCTGTCGTGTGTGCTGTGACCGACGTGGTCGTGTGGTGCATCTAGGACTGTAAGGTGGTGAAGTAGATTTGTTAACGTAGGCGGCTCCGTGGAAAAAAATCCCGAGATTAAACGGCTTTCAGGAGTATAGGACACCGTCTTGCCTTTTCTGACAATATACTTATGCTTACGTGTGGCGTCTCCTTTCACTATATATAAACTGACATTCTCTCTGACTGTCCATTTAGTGATAAGCTTGGATAGTGTACACACATACTCGTACTTGACTCTAGCATATGCTGCTATAAATCACTGACTTTGGACTCGTACACTTTTAATCTCGCTCATCATCTCTCTCCCAACCGGATTGTTTAATTCATAAAACTGGCGCAGGAACGGAGTAACGCTTTCAAGAAGTAAGTTCATTTCATTTTTTTCATCTCAATCATTGATTAACATTTCCCACTTGAACATAACGCTTCCCATACAAAGCCAGGCCCCCATGATGACCAGATAATAATAATAATAACTCAACTCCATGTAATCTCACAGGCCTACAAAATGATGGTGTTTTTTTTAAATACACGATTCTCTTCATAGACAATGACCTATTGTTCTGCTCTATAGACTGCAGCTTCTATATTCTAAATACATGTACAATGCCCCACTCGATGTCAAATTTTGAACACAGTAGCTGAATATATTTGGCCTATCAATTCAGGGCGAAAGGCCACCAAATAACAATCTACGAATAAGCCCTTTTATTCTTCGACAAAATTCAGAAAATTTGATCAAATATTCTTCGTTTTGAATGTTTTAGATCAGAGGTTTCGATATAAATGGTATAGGCCTAATCCTATGTGTAAGCCTACTGGATCAGCAACACGAATCAACCTGTTCGGCTTGTTTTTCCACATCTGTGTAATCTTTTGACAGCTGTTACGATCGTCTGCTCAAATTAACCCTTTCTTAACAAAACCCGGCCAGGGGGCTCTGCATCCATGAAATATGGCGAAAGGGTTGCCATGGATATCTCATTCTGGGGTCTTTGTCCCATTCTGCATTTGCTTCATCACTATGACGTCAGAATCAAGGGAGGATGGCGGATCTGATATGAGATGTGAAGGAAGGGCAATAATTATTATATAAAACACAAAGAGTAGGGCCTTAGTAGCCTAATTCTCTGTTGTGACGCCTACCTCTCTGTTGTGACGTATCCTGGCGAAGTGCTTGACACTATCACACCAAACAGAGGAAACTCATTACCATCATTAGATTATACAAGAATATCAGCGACTGGACATCATTATGATCTTATTAGGAGGATTTTAATTGGGTTCATGTAACACATCATTAACACTGTAAGCAAATATAGCAGGGTCACGATGGTAAAATAATTCTATCCGTTGTTTTGAGAATACGTCTATTCTTTTATCTTCAACTTTATCCCACAATGACCCCATCTACCGGTATAATGAACATGATGTCCAAACCCCTGACGTTATAAAGTTCCAGGCAAAATGAACATGATGTCCAAACCCCTGACGTTATAAAGTTCCAGGCAAATGAATGAAATGGCAAAACCTTAGCTATGAAACGCAGCATGAACACCACTGACACATCACGCTATTGAATGAGGATGAGCATGATCACACTATTGAGTAAAGATCAGCATGATCACACTAATGAATAAGGATCAGCGCATGATCACACTATTAAATAAGGATCCAGACGATCACGCTATTGAATGAGGATCGACACAATCACACTGTCGATTGAGGATCGAGACGATCACACTATTGAATAAGGAACGACACGATCACACTATTGAATAAGGATCGACACGATCACACTATTGAATAAGGATCGACACGATCACACTATTGAATAAGGATCGACACGATCAATTAAACATACCCCTTGGTAGGTTTAAGTTACACCAGCAAATCTGGCATATTAACACCACAGAATAAGCTATTCCATCTTTATGCATTCGACCCCCTATTCCATGAATAGCGTTATTCCACAGTTTTGCTTAAACCACTGTTATGCATACCGATGGTGGTACAACCGTGAAGTTATACCTGGAATAAGCTATACCTCTCTTAATCCACCTTTATGCATACGGGCCCTGACGTTATAAAGTTCCAGGCAAATGAATGAAATGGCAAAACCTTAGCTATATGAAACGCAGCATGAACACCACTGACACATCACGCTATTGAATGAGGATGAGCATGATCACACTATTGAGTAAAGATCAGCATGATCACACTAATGAATAAGGATCAGCGCATGATCACACTATTAAATAAGGATCGAGACGACCACACTATTGAATGAGGATCGACACAATCACACTATTGAATAAGGATTGACACGATCAAACTATTGAATAAGGATCAACACGATCACACTATTGAATGAGGATCGACACGATCACACAATTGAATAAGGATCCAGACAATCACACTAAAGGATCGACACGATCACACTATTGAATGAGGATCCAGACAATCACACTAAAGGATCGACATGATCACACTATTGAATGAGGATCGACACGATCACACTATCGAGTGAGGATCAGTGCATGATCACACACTACTGAGTGAGGATCAGTGCATGATCACACACTACTGAGTGAGGATCAGTGCATGATCACACACTACTAAGTGAGGATCAGTGCATGATCACACACTACTGAGTGAGGATCAGTGCA
>NMRB01000466.1:162948-178175 GCA_002633025.1 Notospermus geniculatus
TAGAAGACCTTTTTTGCCGTTTTTTGCCCAAAATCCCCATGAAAATAACCAGGCCTCCCACCAGCTTCCAAGCAAATTATTGTAGGAATTATAGGAACAATTTGCCAAAATTATAGGGAAAATATAGGAATTTTAACATGAAGATACGAGTATACTGATCTTATAATCTCCCTTCCTCAGTTGACTAATCATTCAGTTTGTTCAATTTCTTTGATGTATGCCTGTACTGGGGCTCTAGGAAAATTCGTACCCAGATAATTCGACCCCAAAAAATGAGTCGGGAAAACTCCTTCCGGAGGAAAATTCGTCCACGGAAAATTCGCCCCTGGAAAATTCATCCCAAAGGATAATTCATCATCAGAAAATTTGTCCCAACAGGCGCAGATCCAGGATTTTTGGCAGAGGGGTCAGGGCCGCTGCGGGCAGTTGTTGCAGGCAGGCGTCGAAGATGCCTGCGGCAACGGAGGGTCTGGGGGTCCTCCCCCAGAAATTTTTGAAATCTGGAAGGCCGTAGACGCGATTTCCTGGCATCTCAGTATCAAAACAGAAGCTGTATTCTTGCGGTTTTTTTTGCTTATTGTCGCAGATTATTGAGAAAAAAAAATTGGTGGTGGCGAGCAGGCCCCCCTCTGGATCCGCGCCTGCTCAAAGGAAAAGAGAAAGAAGACAACACATTACAAAGGGGGATAGCTGTGAGTAACCCCGCCCCCCCCCCTCATAGAAACCAATTTAAAGTAGTTAAAAGGCTAAAATACACTTGTTCACTTTTGGACAGACTGGAAATATAGGAATTATAGGACAAAATTGAAGAATTAAAGGAATTATAGGAATATAGGAATTATAGGAACAAAATCTTAAAAATATAGGAAATATAGGAATTATAGGAACAGTGGGAGGCCTGAATAACGTTTTTTGGTTGGCTTGGGGGGGCTGCCCCCTGCCTCAAGTGTAGTAGGATGCGTGTCATTTTACACCCATGCAACCATTTGATTAACACTTTCGAAAATAACTGAAGTTCAATCTTATCACAACAGATGTTAATTTTTAGGTTCACGTGTGGTGATGGTGGTACGTCATGTAGACTTACATTCTTGCCAACACCTGACGTACGACAGCACGAGGTGACAGAATCTATTTACCGTGTTAACGATGTGTACATGAAGTTCTTTCATACAAGACTGCTGTTCTGTGGTTACCATGGAAACGATGACCCCGCTGAGAAAGGAATCATGGCAGAATATTATGATGTGCCTTGGTTTTCAGACAAACAAGGCAACATACATTTATGGAAGGCATGTGTAGGGTTTCAATTGAGCTGTTTGTAAGGGAGCAAAAGGTGATTCTCGAAAACACACACCACGTGGGACTTCTTTTTACGCCCCAACCCTGGTGCGCGGTGTCGCGTTGGTTGAGGGTCGGATCATTCGAGAGTGAGATATCATGGGTTCGATTCCCGGCCGAGCCGTCACTGAAAGGATCAAGTGATGCGCTGAACGAACTTGACCTCCTCCTCGAATTCTCCTGAAAGAATTCTGAAGGGACTCGGGTATTGATTTGAAACTGTATTACAGTGTGCGTCAAAAGGTCAAGCAACGTCACGTCATCAACACAGCGTCAACACACAGATTTTGACGTCAAAATATCATGACGTGACAGTTTTGACGTCGTCGCCGGCCACTTGACGGCGAACATGGCGGATTCTTAGCATTCTCTCAGCGACCATTTAGCATCAATTACACCCTCGAAAAGGTCAAGGTCACACGAATTTGAGTTGCTACAGCTAAAGTTCCACCCTTTCGCTACCAAGGGCCATTGTCGAGGAAGAAAATACGTCAAAAAGAGCTAGGGCGGCTTTCCATTGGAACGTTTCCGTGCGCGGAAACGCTCGAAAGCATTGGTTTTTTCCGTGCGGGTGACCAACGCCGCGGAAAAAACAATGCTTTCGAGCGTTCACTGAAAAAAATTCCCGCTCATGTTGAGTACTTCAGACTACTCATCAGTCATTTTGTCCCTGAGATGAGTAGGAAGGTACTCATCGGGTACTCATCGCGGGCCAAGGAGCTGCATTTGGAGTTCTTTGCTACTCGCTATGAGTACCTTTCTACTAAATATGAGTACGTTTCTACTCATCTCACTCAGGGATAAAATGAGTACTCCGAAAGTACTCAGCATGAATAGGATTTTTTTCAGTGTTTCCGCGCACGGAAACGCTCCAATGGAAAGCCGCCCTTCGGCACGTGAAACCTGTGACATAGGGAGGTATTCATCGGATAGCTCTGAGTGAGCGCTTTCCAATGAATACCTATGTGACAGGGTTTCTGTACGATTGTAGGGCTTGCAACTGGCGGCGAAGATAAAATTGTAGAACTAGAAATCATCTTCGAAGATGAGGATTTAGCACAGTAGTGGTGTGCGCGCTTTCCCTCAATGTTGGCGGTGTTGCCTTATGTGGAGGCGTGGGTTCGAATCCCGGTACTAATTGTAGAACTAGTTTTTTTTCAGAGGGAGGAGTACGACAAAATAATATCCCAGAATAGCCACATTTCTTGCATTTAATTTCTATCTATTTCATGCAAAGATTTTTGGAGCAAAAAGTATTCCAGTTCCCAACTTGGCCAATTCCCTTCACCATTTCTCCTGCAGGCACCACCCTTCGATCACAGCTGGGATGTGCCCCATAAATGCTTGTATTTCTTAACTCTTCTCGTTCCAGATGGGTTGAACTTGTTCCGTGAGTTCTTACGAACTGAGTTCAGTGAGGAGAATATTGAGTTCTGGATAGTATGTGAGGAGTACCGGTCGTTAAAACCGTCGAAGATGGTCGACCGGGCCCAGGAGATATATAATGATTTTGTAGCAGTCCAGGCTCCACGAGAGGTAGGCAGGCCAACAAACTCGACAACTGCTCCCTTTCAAGCACGGCAGCGCACCGCGGTGGCGCTGTGTGAGCGTGGACTCGTGACTGAGAGGCGGCGGGTTCGAATCCCGATCGAGTCGCCACTTTGTACTCTCAACTGGTCTGAAAGGATCAAGTGATTTGCTGAGCTGCTCCAAGGGCCGTATGCACCAAACGAAGATTATCTTGAACTCAGGTTGAGCCACAACTTTTCAATTGTTCAGGTTTGCCAGGGCATGATGTGTCAATGGAAAAGTTGTGGCTCAACCCGAGTTCAAGATGATCTTCGTTTGGTGCATACGGCCCTAAACATTTCTGGAGAGACTGCATGGGGTAATGATGTGAAGTGTTTTGAGACTGCATGACACTGGAAAGCGCTAAACAAGCTGAACATAGGGCCCACTTTTGCTGCTACTAATTCTGGCTTTTCATGTTTTTTTCAGGTGAACCTGGATTCCAAGACCCGCGAGATCACAAACTTAGACAACCCGGACAAACATACATTTGAACAAGCTCAAAAAAA
Organism: Notospermus geniculatus; assembly: GCA_002633025.1. Classification (NCBI taxonomy): domain Eukaryota; kingdom Metazoa; phylum Nemertea; class Pilidiophora; order Heteronemertea; family Lineidae; genus Notospermus; species Notospermus geniculatus. The sequence continues at coordinate 166,368 of NMRB01000466.1, forward strand.
AGTACAAGCTCTGATGGAGAAGGATAGCTACCCACGGTTTCTTAGGTCGGACGTTTATATGCAACTCTTGGCCGAACATGGGTCTTGAGTGAGACGATCGAACGATGGCTAGGACAGGAGGATATCCGTGTGTACATAGAGGAGGTAACATCATAAAGCTAAAGGTTAGGACATGAGAAATCACCGCTAGGAATTATGTCAAATATTTAACTGTGGAATAATGTATACACGAGTCACGCAGTCACAATGTGGAGTGAAATTTAATGTGGGATACGTCACGCGCTTTTCGAATTTGGATTACATGTGCGTTTGTCTCCGATTGGCTGAGACAGGTCTCTGTCCATTGTAGAGTCTCAAGATGTCTCGTTTTGGTGACAGTGCAACTATTTACAGCAGGTTCAAAGACACAAACCAATACTTCAAAGAAACGGTTTATGTGACTGCACGGAATAATTTACTTCCGTCAGTCACAATGTAGCTTTATGATACTCAATTATATGGAAATCAACAAGCCATATGAATACATTACTTGGGCGGTTACATGGCGTTTATGAATCATAATATAAAAGAGTTTACTTCAGGGATGTGTCAAGGAGGGGACAGGGTCAAGGTCATTTGGAACAATGTCAAGGTCAGTGGGAACTGAGGTCAAGTAGAACAGTAAAACTACTCGTGGCCAGGACTTATTCTAGTGCTTTAAATTAACGTTTCGGATCCAGGGATACTAGGGACGAGGATGTCTGATAATCCTACGCCATAGCTTGTTTCTGTTTGATCATGTCCGACAGTTGTGTGAGTGTCTGCGCCCGGAGCCGATGGGCCTAGAGAACTATTTTCATGTGATCTGTCTGTGTCGTCTTGGTCTTTTGTGAAGTGTGGCTAATTTGAGAGAAAATCATAATATTCAGGATAAATTATATTGCACTTATTCTTGAAATTTCTGGACATGACCATGACCTTACATTATAATGCGCAATGGCTTGTGTTGTTCGACTGGTCCATGACTGAATCAAAAGTTCACATCTTTGTCCACAGAAAACCACAAACGCTCCAGGACGAAGTACCGGTAATTAACAGCTCAGATTAGCTTAGCCGAGAACCTTGTGGCATCATTTTCATCAAAATAACCACTGAACTTTGTTTTGAGGCCAAAAATCATGGTAGAAATCATTGAGGGCTCAATGTCGTATAAGCATTAGGTTCGATAGGATATGGTCAAACATTGTTGTGCTCATTCTAGGCCTACCTGATCGTCAGAGCTTCGTCTATTTCAGCCGGTAACCCCCTCACTGTCAGGGCCACAAGTCCAAAATGAGTCGAAAATGAAATGTGTAAACAAGCTTTAAATGCACCAGAAACCTCGTCACATATATATTCACTGGAAAACTCTCAGAGAGTGCTTTCCAACAACACCTAATGTGAGAGGGTTGATGTTTTAAGATGGCAGGATTTTGGTCGGTTTATTTGTTTAAATGAAATTGCAACGCCAGTTTCAAAAGCCAAACAAAACAATTGCAGTAGTGTTTGCAGTGGGAGACTTAACTGCCGTTAGAGGCCACCACCAGGTAGCGTCCTAGAACGTCATGGAATTTGACGTCACAGAGAAGAAGTGCACGCCATGACGTCATCAATAATGAGGTTGAAGCCATGCTTACGTCTGTGACGTCAAATTTTGTGACGTTCTAGGACCACAGGTGGCCTCTAACGGCAGGAAATCATCCCATTCTTGCGAACAATTCCCAACCTAGTCTTTCGAACAGCGCTCATTATGAAACAGAGAATGATTCTTTGTGAAATGGGATGCCTGCTTGATACGTCATTCACAAGATGCTGTCTGCTCTGATGTGGCAGTGATCACTTTCTCCCAGCTATACCCAATCAGTAACTACAATGAGAAATCAACGGATATCCATTGATTCCGCTGTTGCCATGGTTACAGTTGCCACTGATATGCTAGATCTGGCAGATGGTGCTTCCTTGGTGTTTGATTATCTGTGTGAAGATAAAGTGACAGGCGACAGTTCATTATCAGCTGGGAAAGCAAAACATCGCTTGCCAAACGATTACGTGAAGAATTATACACCCTAAGTGTATTCCAGATCCATGACTTGGAAACATTTGAGGTTCAGGCCATCAGCTGTCCATCTACTTTATTGGGGACTACTTCGATGCTGGGCCTATGTCGGGCTCAAATTTCAGTCCCTCTTGGTGGATCGAACCAGAACGCTTTAGAGAACAGCTGATGGCCTAGTTCCCAAATTAGGCAAAACTGAACACAGCGGTTGGAACAAAGATTGAGGTGGTTATAGGAGTACGTGTATCATACTTTTGCTCAAGATATTGAAGGGTACATAATATTTCCTGTGTTGAGCTTATCTTTGTCATACAGGTTGTCATATTAAGTATGTTTTTTCAGCATCTGGGGTTCATTGCCGTCAGATCCGACCGTACTTTCACGAGGCTTGACAAAATTCCACCTCAGCTCACTCGTAATACGTGCTTAGTTAACGAATGGGTATGCCAATTTTAGGACCATGAACTAGGCCTATAGTCCAGTCCACCAGCTATCTATTTCACATTAGTTGTGTTCAATTGATAGCCGATAGTCTCTTAAGCCGGTGACAGACTGGCGCGTACGCTGCGCGTCCTGCAGGCGTTCCACCAATCAGATCCGTCGGTATGTGTTTCGGTCCGTGGTACCGCCTCCCTCATTGGATGAACGCTTGCGGACGCGTTGCTTACGCGCCAGTCTGTCACCGCCTTTACGCTCTGAAAACGTCAGCCGCGCCAACCAATTAGGTTTTCTGTTGTTGCTGAATACTGCAGGAGGTGCTCGTACTTCAAGTTACCTAACTGACCTCTTATGTGTGAATCTACTGTATATACATGTATTATGGTCTTATCGACTCGACTACATGGTTACGTTCCAACAGACATTGCCGATCATTTGCTAGGACTGTAATGAGTTCCAAAACGGAAACATCGGCGCTAGTCATCGCTGAGGTTGAGGGTTCGAACCCCAGTCGGACCCATGCTTCTTATGATACACTGTAGATACAGCGGGTCTCTGACACCGCAGGTTTTCTCCGGGCGCTGCGGTTTCCTCCTCCTGGGGCATTCAATCGCCCGATATTGTCTTAGAGCCATTGATGCCGTATTTGACGGCGGCTGACTAATCAATGTTTTCTACCGGGTGTTTTTATAAAAAATATGAAATAGAAATCGGGTTTCTAAGGTGTTTTTATAACGCCAACAAGGCGTGAAACCTCATACAGATTCTGCGATGGTCTAAGATGCCTCTTTTATCCCTCAACGCCCGGTAAGCTCATGATAAACGTCGCCGCATTCTCCTCTATCAATCATGACCACACGATGGCATTTCTTTGCATGTGGTCACTATGACAACCAGCTATTGATCATCGCCAACAATAAGCTTAGTGCTGGTTTCCATGATGGCACCGCAAGTACGTTTAAAATGTTAAAGGGCAGTCACATCTAATGTGGTAAGGAGGACAATAGAAGCAGCAAGCAGGAGGATTAACTTGTAAACGATTTCTAGACACGAGATATTCATTTTTCTGCCTCATTCGCCCACTGAGAGGGATGGAATAACAGGCCGACACACCGGTTTCCTCCTGCTGTATAATTTATGCGCCAAATATTGTCTATAGACATGACGCCATAATGTGCCGTTCGGCTCTCACGAAAACTATTCTTTAGATAAAACTGCTCGAGCCTGTTTCGGTGAAAATGACGTCATCAAAATTAGACGTCATTTGACGTCACGGCTCGGTCTTCACGTTATGTAAAAGGAAACCGGAGCCCGCGGGGAAAACTATGATCAAAAAGAATGATCCATGAGGATCGAGAGAATCGAACCAACCACTCCAGGGGTGACAAAACTCGGTGTTCCTCTTCTCCCCGCCCTAATGAACACTTGGCTCTGCTTCAAGCGCAAAAGGCTGTAAACTTCGCCAGGAGATTCCTGCCAGCTGACAGACGATACTGACGGTGCTTAGCTGTCACACGCTGTTTCTGACATCAATGTGGTTAAAACTGAATCAGTTTCCATGGAAACGTGGAGGTTGGCTTGGCGAAGCAAATGTAAATCGACAAGACGGTGCATGTATGGGAGGTGGCTGTACTCGAGAGATAGAGAGAGGGGAATGAAATCGAAAAGGATGGTCGTAACGTGAGAAGGCATTGTGGGAAAGGTTGATGTTATCTCACAAAACGCCAATAAAAGTTGGCAGGTGAAGGAATTATACTCAGTGCCTGTGTAACAGTTAAGAATGTCCCTATGTAAAAATTGTCCGGTTGTACTGACAGATTTAATTACGGTGCATGGATAAGAGGCTAACCGCGAAATAGGGTCTTTGCGAACATTCTCCATAATTTTTTGTCTTAACGTTGTATTTTGTTCTAACGCTTCACCAGACTTGAACACATAGGCAGATACGTGCAGGTCAGTTAAGCCTAGCCTCTCACCTGATTGGTCAGCTCTCACTCATCGAGAATAAATTATGATAATGATTATTATTATTGCTATTGTCCTCTATTTTTGCTGATCATTTTCGCTTAATGACCTTCGTGTCTTGAGACTACGAGGCATTTCATCGTTTCTGAATTTTTCACGTAGAATTTTTGTCGATAAGTGCATTGTTAGTTTAGATCTTGATAGATTTTCTGGAGGACAAATCTTCTTATTGGTGAAGTTGACCGCAGGTGGCCATGTCGTGAGGTCCTTGTACCCGTCTGAGGAGATACAACACCAGGCACTGGTCTTGTTTGTCAGATAATCGGGTGAAGACTCCCATGAAAATCGATGGCGAGGTTTGGTTCTTCTTTGAATGCTCAGGACGCCGAGAAATACGAACAAACAGAACGAAACTGCCCGAACTATCGAAGGCCAGTTCCACACTTCGGTCGCGACGTCGTCCGCCGTCGCTCGGCGACGGTAGTCGCTGACGGCGAGCGACGACGCTCGACCCGAACTGTAAACCCGTCTTTACTCGAAGCCTGCCTAGAACTCCCATATCCCGGCTTGTTCCTTAGGCCTACCCATGGGATTGAACGATGACTATGAATCCGCAGGACTTCAGATGACGGACCTTGGCACATGGCCGCCAGCGCTCACCTCAACGATATGAGGGTCTTGTCCAACAGAGCCGTGACATTCACCATGAAGACAACAGCAAGTGCAGGGCACTAGTAAAATATACTGAACTGTAAATACGTAATTCTGAATGTATGTAAATGTCCGTCAAAGGAATAATATCTATGGTTACCACCCTTTAAGGATTGGCGACAGAGTGTAGTGGTCACGAGGCAAGCTCAATTTTGTCTCCAGTATATACGAGTTTCTGCAAGAGTCAAAGCAGGAATTTGGGTTCAAGTCATCCAAACTTTTGGTGAACTGGACCTGGGTCTGAAATGTGCGTTACGCTTGAAGATGATATTTTTCGTTCAGAAACTGTCTGATTGACTTAGATTTTGGAGGACATCTTCATGCAAAGTGGCACATAGAGAATCTAAAAGAATGAATACGATGGGGAACCCGCATAACGTTTTCTCCCGACAGGGCGGCGCTGCGAGCAGACAACTTGAAAATGGAGCAAAGTAGTGCGACAACGTCGCGTCAAGGAAGAAACGGCGAAACGGAGGTAGAACCGCTCACAGCGCCTCCTGGTGGCGGAAGTTGGCGGGTTCCTGATCGGTTTTTACTAAGTCATACAGCGAAAGATGACAAGAGAATGTCGCCAATCTCTTAAAAGGTTGAAGTATTTTTTCAATTATTTCACTTAGAAATATTGTTGATGTGTTGGTTAGTTTACTCAAAGATGTTTCTTGAAATAAATTTTAGTTTAAAGAGAATAAATCTGCCGTTTTCTTTTAGGGCCACGATATTGCCACTTCTTGTCGACAGCCGGCGCCACCGGCGGTGATGACATCATTCTCCAATACCGTAGCTTTGGTTTCGCCGAAGTTTGGAGATGGATGATTACAATGCAATGCATACGTGGATACCAACCCAAGGGACGAAAGTTGCTCTACATAGGGCGAGGTTGATAAGCGGTAGTTCAAACAACACTGTCAATAGAGAGGTCTCCCTTAAAGCGGGTGTGTTTAGCACAGGAGAGGCAAGGAAAACTGTGTCCCTTTAAGTGATAGGCCTACTCAGACAACCAGCTGGTCTAGATGGGTGAAGTGAGGGATTTTTGCCAGTGACTTCACAGTCAATCAACTTTAGACTCGACTATATTAGTGACAGATTTCGATCTTTTTTCACAAAGTGTACTAGAGACAACCCAACTTGACTCTAGCCACGACAAGCAGCAATCAATTCGTGCCTGAATCTTCTCACTTCGAACAGACAAAGCAATTCTATTCATCATAATGTGACATTTTACGGGAGCACCTCATCCTGACATTTCCCATAATGATATATGAATTGCACTAGCGACTGTCTCATGTTACAACTTCAAAATCGCACGGGGATTACACAGACACATACTCACCCTGCACACAACCAGAAGTCGATATTACGCATACCAACGGACAGTTTAAGTTTATTTTGGTACGCATCACGTGACATGCTAGAGCGAACCACACCCATAACCTGTCATACCTAAAGGTGCGCCTAGTCTTTTGAGGTGAGATCACGTTACGAACCAAATCCATAATATGAATAGGGTGAATGGGAAAACTGTCTGGTCTATTGAACTATTGAGTTCATACTCATCTGCCCAGGTTTGCACGCGGGAAAGGTAAATACAGGTGATATGGAGAAGACATCGTTAAAATTCATTAGTGCTTACAGTGATTATTGTCTTTGGCCTCGGGTTATTATGCATATATCGGTGTAAACTTGCCATCGGGTCAAATTAACGAGTGCAGCGAACTCTAAGAGGCGCAAACATGGCAGGAATGAACGTTAATCAAGTATATGAAGAACAGAAATAATGTAATCATGGGCGCTTTAACTCATGTGTCCCCAGAGTCCAGCAGACGGCATCTTCTGTCAAAGTTTTCTCACATCCTATAGTTTTGATTGAAAAATATTTGAAGAAAGGTTGTTCCTGTCAACCATCTGAAGAAAGTTTCTTCAAATTTTTTCCAATTTATTTCCAAGGATTTTAGAAAACTTCAAAAGAAGATACCGTCTGTTCAAACCTGGGGCAGATGAGTTAAGGCATGAAAAGGTAGAAAGGAAACCACAGACCCAAGAGGAAATCTTCCCTTTCAGAGAATCACTTTCGTCTGACCCGGATCAGGGGATTGAGCAACAACTTCAGATCAGTCAGTGACGTCATTCAAAGGACATTCCTTCTTTTATTTTTATATCAAGATTCAAATTTCAATGGCAGAACATTCGGCACTTGAGCAAAAACAGAGATTGAAACACTGGGATATGGAGAACAACAGAAACTATTACATCAGTGTAACGTTATTGAATGTTTCCCATGTGTTAGTGTTACTTGAAAATATAGAGAAACGTGTCAATCTGTCTGCCAGCATTTCCAAAACAACTAACATAGGGAAACACTGGCAGCAGTTACACCAGTCTCTGGACAGATCTATGAAACATGAATAAAACCTCTTATCGTGGATTTTCATGCCTATGATATCATGTGGAAAGAAATCCCAATCAAACAGAAGCGGAGTTCTTGAAAAAGTTAAAGTTTGGGTTTATAGTCTGATATCAACAACGGAAGAGGTTATCATCCGACTTCACACTTTAACCCCAGTCTATCCTGAAACCTTTCAGTAGAACCTTGGAGGAATTTCAGTATAATTCCTCCAAGGTAGAACTCAGATGAGCTGCTCATTCAGCGCTACACCGAGCATTTCCGACCGGTACCCATTTATACACCTGGGTGGAGAGAGGCCAGTGAGGCAAAGAGACTTGCCCGAAGTCTCACGCCACAGTGGGATTCGAACCCGGGACCCTCTGACCGCTAGTCGGAGGCACGAACCACGACACCACCACACATGGCTCTTCCTTGCACAAACACGTTCACGCATCTAACTGGGAATACAAATGACATAATGAAGAATATAAATGGACGGCAGAGTATGTATAAAACAAGGTGCATTAAACATATTAAAACGAGCCAAGCTTCATTGAAACAGAACGAGACTTCATAACGAGCAATAACAATTTTATGAGCACAATTATTGTTTCATTGAAACAGTTATGTTGTATCAAAAAAGTTGGCAATATTGGTCAGTCAGTGAATATTAATGGTATGAACACATGAACACGATAGAAAAACATAACAACGCGATATTTCATCGTCATAAAGTTTTATTTATTGGTATCAATGTGATGGTTTAATAAACACAAGGCTTCATTATCATCATCATTTATTTTCAATATGTTTGAGTTAACTGCCTAAATATCAAATCTACATTTACTGCCTACATTGTAGGCTATTTCAACCGCTTCTACATGCACCATAAGGATCAACTGGAAGGTGTTAGTTAGTGCAAGGCGTGGAAAATTCACAGAGACATCTATTGTTCTGGGTAGAAACAAAGCCATCCACCAGCCTGTCACCAGCTTGAAGTGAGATTAGACTTCGATTAATGCTGTGTGGCCTTCTCAATCATACATATTATGGTCTTAGTGTTTTTCATCTGGCCAAAGGTACTTGGCTGACCTCTTTGTCACTAAACTGAAATGGCATGATCACAAATAAGAATGTTGCACAACCCTCGGCAGCCAGTGTCATGGCTGACTGGCTTTAGCTGACACCGTGAAAGAGATATTTGATTACGCCAACCGTACGGATAATCTAGTGTTGTGCAACACCGCTATCTTTTGGTAAATGTGATCTGCTCACATTCCTGAGTTCAACTTAGTATATTAGCCCAGAACGATATGAAAAACACTATTCAAATGTAATCTCAAATGACATGCAGAACGATGTTATTAAGCATGCAGTTAACCAAATAAAACATTTACGGCAATCTCTGCCTTTGCTTTGAACAACTTTTTCATTAAAATTACATTAGATAAAAAAATAACAAACACTGCCAACTATCAAGACTTGAGCTCAAGTTTTATGACAGCCACGGGATAAAATTGGCTTCATCTGACCATAGAGATCCAACAGTAGGAATAATGGCTGTCAACATCATGGTTCTACTATGACAACCTGACAATTCAACCGAACTTGTCCACTCCAAAGACAGATCATGCCAGACTGCAGAACAATCGACCCTTGAACCAAACCGAAACCAGGGCTCCACAAAGTCCCGAGAGTTGGCAGAGATTATGAACATCAGCAGGCAGATAACTGTCCCCACCTACCAAAAGATTGTCTAACTATCATGATACAGCAGCATCCAGTATCTGTTGCTTTGCTTTCATTATCTTGGGTCGAAGGGAAGACATCGTGATCAGAATAGCTTCCTGAAAACAGAAAGAAAGCAAGCTTCATTCACAGATATGTGACCCGTCACAGCATCATCAGATGCATGTCCAGGGTTCCTGCAGCCTGTGGAGCACCAAATTTAAGACCTTTTTAAGACTTTTTAAGACCAAGTATCGGCAAAATTTAAGACCTATTTTCTTCTAAATGAAGCCCCCAAACATCCCTGGAACTGGAAGGGTTTCCGCAAGGGAAGAATGACAGGGATCGACACGGCCAAGAAAGTGGGTAGGCTACTTGGGCGGGGGGGGGGGGTCTGGAGGCCCTCCCCCAGAAAAATTTTGATTTTAAGAAGCCCGGAGATGCCATTTCCTGACATCTCCTGCCAATTTTTTACAACTGCCTTGATATGAAATTTAAGACCTTTTTAAGACCTTCCCACAGAAATTATCAAATTTAAGACTTTTTAAGGCCTTGAAAATGGAAGTGCCAAATTTAAGACTTTTTAAGACTTTTTAAGACCTTGCAGGAACCCTGCATGTCGCTCAGAAGGTGAGCCTCAACGAACTAAGATGACACCAGTAGCAAATGAAATAGACTGCTTTAGATTTCATAATAGACGGAGTCGGACAATATTGAAACTGACAAACATTTGGTCTCATCCTGCCAAGCTAAGAGCAACATGCAACTGGTTTTGCTGTGACGAGTCACATTTAGATATTTTGATGATAGACTTGTTCTGAACCAAACTGACAGAAAGCTTGTTATATTCCCCTCATATGCACTGACCTCGGTTCTGATTGTACGACTCCCCTGCTCTGGGCAAGTATTCAGATAATGCTGGAAGAGTAGACTAGGGTCATCGACCTGAAGGGCCTCATCTGCTTCTAGACTTGCCTCAAGTCCCTTCAAACCCCCAAAAACAATCAAAAGGTGACTGAAAAGAGAAAAGGATGAAAGATGTTGGTGAGAGGTGTCCTCCTGGAAGAGATGCTGTGAAGGAAGGTTCTACTGTACCATCGGAGTCTCATCCATACTTACTTGAAATCTGGCAACGTGAATCCATCAACACTCTCTCCTTTATCCGACGTCCCCACAACACGGTCATATCCGTCCTTATAGGGAGATTCACCAAACACAGCCCCCAAACTCTTTGCTATCCGTACCGTGTATCCCCAGTAAAGCCCTCCTTCAGTTCTGGGAGCTGTTGGGGCGACAACTTTACCCTTTAATTTTGAACTCTCTGCTGAATGGGATGAAAAGAGTCATGTTAATGAGAAAGATATTTCCTCAATCAATGTAAGGTTGACAAGACAGGAATACCAGGTGTGCATCCAGGGCCCCCCTGATTTGCTAGAAATTACATCTCAGAACATGTGTATGTCTGAAAAGGGGCCGATTTCCTGGGTTGTTATTGGTGAAGGAGAAAATGCAGCAGCAGATATTTGGATCACAAAACATAGAATGCTCATCAACCCACCTACTTTTTCTGGGTAGTCTAACTTTACAGTGACCCTCAAACCAGGTTGTAGGTGTTTATCAATTCTTATTTCTTTCAGCAGGCCAACATTAACAAATGATCCTTTCCCCTCCTTGACTGGCTTGTTCAGGACGACTCCTTCTCGGTAGGGTGAAACCACGTCTGCCCTCATGTGGTGTGGGGAATCCAGAGGATTTAAGACACCTGGAAAAGGGCCAAATTTATCTCAGTATTTAACCGAATAGACCTAGGACAATACGGTAACCTTGAAATACTTTTTGTTCAGACCTGTACTTGCTGAGCTGATGACCAGCCTGAAACATTCCTTTAATGTGACTGTTTAGGCTGGTAGAAGCTTCTACTGTATAGCATTCATCATCCCAGTGACATAAAGAAGCAGAGGGCATATCTTTATATGTGGACGTCCACCTCTGATCTTTGATGCCAGAAACTCACCTGCATATTTCAGATCAGAATGCTGTGGAAAGAAAGACTTCCTAAGGTACTGAGGACACTCTAAATACTGCAGGATCCTGGCCATTTGGACGTTACAGTGGCCTCTTCGGTCCGTCACCTCAACATTGCCTTCTGTATCCCTGAAATAGCGAGTGTATAAACTAAGTGAAGTACCCTACCCCTACTTCTAAGGACACATACGCCGAGTGTATTTATAATAGGACACAAACAGAAACCGCAGCCCCAACCTGCTGCTTCTCCCATCACAAGTCTCAACTTACTTCGCCAATGTTCCCGACTCATCAAATACTATTATTTCATCTACATTGAAAACAACTGCTGCCCGAGCAATCTGGAAAAAGATTAAATGAAATTAAAACTGCAATGTAAATTTTGAACTTTTCTTGAATCCTACCTCATTGGAAACGAGGGCGAGACCAGTTTTCACACCATAAACAAAGAATGACAGCTGTTTTCTTGAGACGTTACCTGCCC
>NMRB01000466.1:178470-191601 GCA_002633025.1 Notospermus geniculatus
GCAGAGCTTGGAGGAATTATACTGACAGTATAATTCCTCCAAGAGCCAACCAAGGATTAAGGAAGGGGAAGCCCCCCCGCCCGCCCTTCCAGTTTGCATCAGCGAGCGCTGAAACCTTACCGAAAGATCTTCATCTGGGCGATCTCTCTTTCGCTTCATCTTAATTTTATCAAAGAAAATCGCGAAAAAACGAAGGAGATGTTCATTCTGCCGTCATTTTTCATATTTTTCATTTTGCACCACGTGTAAAGATTCATGGACTGCACTCTCACCGAAGTACCAAACTATCTAGACTGGTTTATATCTTCGCCGCCGCACTCCCGCGGCGCCACTGTACGGTGTGGAGCGAGCGCCGCGGGAGTGGAGCGGCAAAGATAGGAACTAAATCTACCTCTCAAAATTACACCAGGACTAGGAGTGAATGTTTACGCTGCATTTTCAGTGTTTTAAACTACCTGGACATGACATTTTGCTGTATATGGGTAATAAGAGAAGAATTGAGAAACTTCAGCAATTGCTTGAAGATGCTGATGTCTCAAAAATGAAATCTTACATCCGAAAGCATCGGTTGAAAGTGAACCGAGTTGTGGATGATGAAACTGCGAGAACCCTTCTTCATCTCTCATGCTTGTATGGCAGGGATGATGTTATCAGGTAAGATCATACAAGATGACACTTTTGCTTTTCTGTGTGTTTCACATTATGAGGCCGTCCTGCATCAAGGGAAAGGTGGCTTGTGCCAGGCTACCTAGGCCTAGGCTACTGGCCAACACGAGCAACGAATTACGAAAGCTTTATTCACCGTAGGCCTATATAGTTACTAAAGAAGAGATACATAGGTACTAAACATGCTAAAAGAACAAAGCCATAATACTACAAAAACAAGAAACTTCAGCAACTGCTTTTCGTACCGTAATCCAGAGCGCATGCCCCGCTCTGCCCAAGGCCAAGGGGAAGGGCTAGGCCTAGGCCTACCTACTCGTCCCTGCCATTTTAGTACGCCAAACTGCAGGTACTCCATAAATGTATAGAATAGGCCTAGGCCTATCCATTTCGGCTTACTGGAAAAAGCGGAATGGAACGGAACAAGCGGAATCGTTCCGCCGAAGGGAGCGACCATTATTTTTGCAATAATCTAATGATGACTAGACTGGATTGTCTTTGCCGCCCTACTCTCGCGGAGTAGGAATGAGCGAAGAAACTCTGACTCTGCGGTCGTTTCTAGCTCCTGTCTTGTGCAGAACTTCTAGCATGATCATCATGAAATTATGATGGCGCCCATAAAGCAGGCCTATATTGCCCTGCACGCCGATCTAGATCTATGCTGCGCAAGGCCTCATGCATACATCCAGGTCTATGCCCAAACTTCGATTATTATCGGAAGCTTGAGTAGCTTATAATCACCGCGGAGGATTGTTGAGCCCATTGGGCCTATCTCTTCGTTTTTAGGAAAAAAGCACCGGTCGCAGCGCCATGTCGTGACGTTAGTTCCTCCAGTTCCCCATTGACCGCGATAAATTGCCAATTCAAAAAAAAATGATTTGGAAAACACGTGTATGGCGGAATAATCAATGCTCCCAACCATCCGCGACTCCAGGTCACAAATATAGTGCATTTGGGATAGGACGGCATGATTAGGTACGAGGGTGATTCCGTTCCGCCTGTACCACATTTTCCAGTAAGCCATCCATTTCGGTCTTTCAGCCATTGTTGGGAATCGGAATTATTACATCATATCTGTCCACATGTTTATTCCAGATATCTCCTGAAGAAGGGTGCTGATGCTTCAATCGTTGACAAGAATGGCGACACTGCTTTACATCTTGCCGCAAAAAGGGCCATCTCTGGTGAAAAATATGGTATGTACACTGTATGATGACATAACAAAGAGGAACTCCTTTCATAAATGCACTGGTCAGTCACTGACGCATTGTCCCCACTCACCTTTACTACAGTTTTCTGTATTGCTCAATGTTTGATTGAATAGTGCCATTGCTATCTGAATTCTTTTTCCAGCATTTCAAGATCTCGTCCTACCCTTGCTGCACAAATGTCCAGATGCTCTCAGTGTGAAGAACAAATCTGGTGACTCAGCTCGATACTTGGTGCAGATTTATGAAAAGAGTCTTAAAGGGAATAGTGGAGCTGAGGTAATATCACATCACAGTAACAATTCTTCACTTTGTACCGGTACATGATGTTTTGAAATGAAAACTGTCTTGCTATTGCTTAACCGTAGCCTCTTGACCTAAGGAGATGGGCGGCACAAGGAGATTTGGATGACCTAAGCAGATCTGTATGAAGTAAATAGTTTCAGAAGTAGCCTAGAGATGGCAGAACTAGATTTGTCTGCTTACGGTTTGGACTAACTGGACCTGTTGTTCATGAATTGAATTGTCTTGCAGGCTGGTCTTCCTGATTCATCCAGTAATGATGAATCCACTGAAGAAGAAAGATGGCATCAGAAACTAAAAGATGAAGTTGAACATGAATATGGTGCTTGGGCAAGTTATGAGGAAGGTATGTGTGCGGTTCTGATGAGGATCAAAGTTGTAACCTTTGAACTGGAAAGTGTGATCACTGATGTTAGCATTTGTATAGACCATTTAATTCTGGGCCATTCCTGAGACGGACATCTTCTCTGTTTAGTTGATCTGAATACATTTGCCTGATTCCAACTTTACTTTGTTTTCAGACTACTATCAAGACAGAGATGAAGAAACATATGAAGGCTGGGTTGAACGGATCAGACGTGAGCAAAGATCAAAATATCATCAAAACATTCCACCAAGTTCAAGCAGTGGTGCTGGGATATCGAACAAAAAACTTGAAGAAGAGAGAAGGGCTCAAGAATTTCAGAAGAAACTTGAACGGGATCATGAACAGTACCAGGAAAGGATGAAGATGAAAATGATGGAGAAAAAACAGAAGAATGCTATCCTGAACAAGACGTTGTACGAGACAAAATGGACAGATTTGTTCTCAGAAGTTAAAAAGGGGGCGTGTTTGTCATTTTGTGATATCCCGTGGCCAGATGGCGTGGAGAAATCTGCTGATGATGTCCGCAGATTCTTATTCTGTGATTTTGGCGATGAGGAAGCCAGCCTCCAGAAGAAGTATTTGCGCTCACAGCAGGTTCGGTGGCATCCTGATAAATTTCTGCAGAAATTTGGTGAAAGTTTGCTGGAGGGAGACCGAGATAGAATCCTAGAAAAAGTCAAGAGTGTTTCACAGGTTCTGAATCATCTGGCTGATCATATGTCTGAATAAATGTTTTCATTCGTTATTTTCAATCATGGCATTGCACTTGCTTCTTCTAGAAGACTCCAGGGAAGAAGAAAGAAAACAAGTTGGGTCTGAAATGTGGAATAGCCCATAGTATTCTCAGGCAAGTCTTTGTTGCTGGCTTTTCACAATACATTCAAAAGGGCTGCTCTGTGAAGTCCAAAATTGATGAAAGAAAATAGCTTTTTTTGGAAAAGTTTTACTTTATTCACATGTCAGTCAAAATATCTTGTCCATTATTCTAATACATAAAATCTATGTACAACTGAAGCAAAAAAATGTACCGGGTAACAATACTTAAGAGTATTTGTCTCGCGTTAGTTTGTTATACATGTTGTCTCTTGATTACTCAGTGAATATTGTTCCCAAAAAGACTCCGTGAGATTACCCCTTCAAGGGTTGAGATCGCGTGATATTTTGAGAAAACATGTATTTGTACTTCATCTGGAATATAATGGTACTACTGAAGGACGTCAAGAAATTTCTCACGAATTTTTGACAAAAATATCGAGGTCAATTCCCCCAGGAGACCAGCTGCTGTTTTGTGATGCAGGCCTTGGTATCCATGACAACCTTGAGCCTCAATTCGGCCATTTTGAATGATGACTGAGTTTAGCACAAAAAGAGGGCACACAACGAAACTGAAAAGTGTGCAATCTTGAATATCATTCGCTACCAACAACTTAAATTAAGCTATTTACAATATTTTGCTTTACAATAATTACATGTAGCATTTGTGGTCAGTTTCTTCACAACAGCTATAGACTGGTTCCAGTCTTTTCCACTCCACTCCCGTGGCGCTACAGTCTGTGTGGAGCGGAGTCGCAAACTCCTGTGATTCTTTGAAATCAACTTGAGTCATGTATTAAAGTGGACTCAGCTAGTTTGTTTGGTCCGTACTGATTACAGTGGAACCTCTCTATTAAGGACACCTTTGGAAGTGCTTGGCACTGTCCTTTATTGAGAGGTGTCCTCAATACAGAGGTGAAAATGAAGATGTATCAAACACCTCTCTATTAAGGACACTTTTGGGAGTGCCCGCTGCTGTCCTTAATTGAGAGGTGTCCTCAATACAGAGGTGAAAATGAAGAGAGGTGACCAAAGGGGACGTGACAGAACTTTGCTGTCCCGAATAGAGAGGTGTCCTCCTGGTTGAGGTGTCCATTAAGGGAGGTTCTACTGTTCAATTGAAAGTCCACAGAACATTATCAACAAATGCATAACAATGGTAACTAATTAAAGAATTCAGCTGTTATCAAACGTTTCCATGGCAACGTCCAAAAAGATCTGCCTTAATGAGATAAATGATTATATCAATTAGTGACTAGTGCAATAAAGACAACAGAGCAATCATGATCACGCCCAGCTCAGGTTATCTTTGGCAAATTTCACACAATCCTCGAGCTGAAAAGAATTGTAATTCGACGTCTCATGAACCAATCAGAGGACTAGGCCCCATAGACCTGACGAACCGTCATTCTTTGGGGTTTGCACAATCGACAGCATCAGCAGAACCCCGACGTAGCAGAACTTGTAACCTTTTTACCCGGTGTACACGTGAATGATGGGCTGCGACGCCCCTGTGCCCGATGCAACATCATTCAGGGGGAGACACAATACGGCTGGGTCACACGGACAGCATTTGATGCAGTGACATTGAGGGACTCCTCCCCAAAATCTTTGAGGAGTGAGTCTGGGTCCTTCTGTTCGGAATTTTGTGTTGAAGACAAAATCGTCGGGATCGGACAAACTCTGCGTCACATCTGGCTGCATGAGTACAGGTACCACGCCGCCTCCTCTGAATCTTCGAAACCATGAGTCTTTCCGAAGACATTTCACTCGGTACGCCAACAATCTGACTTAGTCCATCACAAACAGCTAAAAATCCAGCGTCTCCTTCTGGAAATTTAACCTCGGACTGTGTTGAGAGTAGAACTGCGAGTACCAGCGGCGGTGTTTCCCGATCAGCGAGTCCTCACTCGACTTGACAAATAGAGGCCGCTTTTCATATCGCTTGTTGTTCCAGATCATAACATCACGATCAACCTGTGGAAGAGAAGAAAATTTATTAGAAATTTCAAATTTTGTTCTGTCGGTCACCAACAGGTGGCTGTCCCGCCTTTTCATCATCGAACCACGAAACGCTCGCTCCGTCCGTCACCACTGATTACCTCAGGATGTGTCCGGTGACGTAGGGAGCGAGCGCTGAGAACCACTGATTACCTCAGGATGTTTGTGGCGGTGTCACCGCCACAAACATCCTGAGGTAATCAGGTGATCGGGTGATGTAGGGGGCGAGCACTTATTACCTCAGAATGTTTGATCCATCCCTTACCTGTAATGCTTCCCCCAGAAGATAACCCTTAGCAACGAACGATGGCATCCTCCAGCTGGCGTACACGTTGTGGACCATTTTTTGAACGAGGGGCTCGGTGGGAGTCAGTGAATGCACGAAGACACCCTTACCAAAAATGCCGTTGAAGAACAAGTAGACTATACCAGGCCCTATCTGAAAAATAAGAGTATGCGTTGAAAGACTAGACGGGGTGGAGAAATAGCCTTGAAATCTAAACAAAGATGAAGGTGAGGAGGCCAAAAAAACAACGGGTGGGAATCAAATCATGCACATTTCTTGAGAAAACGACAAGGAAAAACCAACCTGTCTTGCTTCAACATGGAGTTCTAATCCAGGAAATTTACTTCCAAACAATTCTAGAGTATGCGTCAGGTGAAGGGATCCAATATGTTTCTTTTTGGGGTCCGGATGCTGGGACCACGCGGCTTGCCAGGAATGCTTGGCGAAGTCCCAGATCTTACTGTACATGTAACGGATGTCTGTACCAGATAGGAGGATGGGGCCATGAATCTGCTTCAGGTGGGCCACATCCGCACCGTTTTCAGGGATTTCCTGGAATGGATAGATTCATCGGTTGAAAAGTTGACGCTCTTGGACGTGTCCAAGAGTAGAAATGACTAGCATCCCACAAAAATGTTTATTTTCACCGAACACCAAACTTTTTGCAACTGTAAATTGGAATTTGACTATATATCGGAAAGCAATTTGTAGCAAATTTCATCGACATGCATACCTGGATGTGAGCATTGATGTTGTGCTCAGTGCGCCCTCTATAAGTCCACGATCCGTTTGTTATTTCCTCAATTTCCTCCGGCCACCAAGACGGTTCCTCTCCTTCAGCATGATACCAAACATAAATCCAACCATTTCTCTCTAAAGTCGGGTAGGCCTTCACTTTTGCCACCTCAGGCACTGGAAAACAGAGACAAAATCATACAGAAAAGTCCTTGAGGATGAAGAAAGTTCGTGAAGACGAATGTCCAGGGAAGGACTGAACGTCTGTGGAGACGAAATGTCCTGGGACTGAACGTCTGTGGAGACGAAATGTCCTGGGACTGAACGTCTGTGGGGACGAAATGTCCTGGGACTGAACGTCTGTGGAGACGAAATGTCCTGGGACTGAACGTCTGTGGAGACGAAATGTTCTGGGACTGAACGTCTGTGGGGACGAAATGTCCTGGGACTGAACGTCTGTGGAGACGAAATGTCCAGGGACAAAAGTCCTTGAGACGAAATGTCCGCCGACGGAAGGTCCTTAGGAATGTCCAGGAATGGAAAGTCCTTGGGGACGAAAGGAAAGTCCTGGACAAAAGAAAAGCCCTGTGGAGGAAATGTGTGGGGACTGAAAGTTTGTTGGGACGAAATGACCAGGGACAGAAAGTCCTTGGAGACGAAATGTCCTGGACGGAAAGTCCTGGACACAAAACTGTGCGCGGACGAAATGTCGAAGGACACATCAAAATGGATCTCTCGGGGCGCTCTTACCTTTCTCGGCATAAGGAATACTCGTACACTTTCCATCAGATCCGCGGAACTTCCATCCATGGAACGGACACTCGATACAATCTCCATGAATCTGTCCACCAACACCTAAATTGGCTCCCATGTGAGGACAGTAGGCATCAAGAATATGTGCTTTGCCGTGTTCGTCACGGAAGAGAGCGAAGTTTTCACCTACAATGAGACATTTGAAGACAAGAGTTAAGAAATTGCTGATGAAGTGTTGCATTTCTGGCTCTACCAGTTTACAATGTCTACCACCAAGTGGTATTGCTTGACCGCCATTGGATACAGGTGTTGGGTTTCAGAATTAGGGCTGATGAAAGCAACACGTTAACAGGTTACCCTGAAAGTTATCGCAACAAGAAAGAAAAGATTGTAGACTTCATTCCGTGCCCAAGGGTGAAGTCCATCTTAAGATAATAAATACATCTGTATCTAGCTGGGAATGGCAATGATTTAACTTGGAGTGACCCCAGCTGCGGAGGGCAGTCCTAAGTCCGCTTAGAGATGCCCCACCTCCCCAACATCAAGTCAGAACACTGATGGTTACCACCCTTTAAGGATTGGCGACAGAGTGTAGTGGTCACGAGGCAAGCTCAATTTTGTCTCCAGTATATACGAGTTTCTGCAAGAGTTAAAGCAGGAATTTGGGTTCAAGTCATCCAAACTTTTGGTGAACTGGACCTGGGTCTGAAATGTGCGTTACGCTTGAAGAAGATATTTTTCGTTCAGAAACTGACTGATTGACTTACATTTTGGAGGACATCTTCATGCAAAGTGGCACATAGAGAATCTAAAAGAATGAATACGATGGGGAACCCGCATAACGTTTTCTCTCTGCGAGCAGACAACTTGAAAATGGAGCAAAGTAGTGCGACAACGTCGCGTCAAGGAAGAAACGGCGAAACGGAGGTAGAACCGCTCACAGCACCTCCTGGTGGCGGAAGTTGGCGGGTTCCTGATCGGTTTTTACTAAGTCATACAGCGAAAGATGACAAGAGAATGTCGCCAATCTCTTAAAAGGTTAAGTATTTTTTCAATTATTTCACTTAGAAATATTGTTGATGTGTTGGTTAGTTTACTCAAAGATGTTTCTTGAAATAAATTTTAGTTTAAAGACAATAAATCTGCCGTTTTCTTCTACATTAAAGGACCACGATATTGCCACTTTTTGTCGACACCCGGCGGTGATTATTCTCCAAAACCGTAGCCTTGGCTTTCGCCGAAGTGTTTGAGATGTAGGATTACAATGCACTGCATACGTTGATACCCTAGGGACGAAAGTTACTCTACATGAGGCGAGGTTGATAAGCGGTAGTTCAACAACATTGTCAACAGAGGTCTCCCTTATCGCAGGACAGGGAAAGAATGATGTGCCCCTTTAAGTGATATTAAGACAATCAGCTGGTCTTGATGGGTGAAGTGAGGGATTTTTGCCAGTGACCTGACAGTCAATCATAGACTCGACTATTTTAGTTTTATAGATTGCGATCTTTTTTCACGCATTGTACTGAAGACCCAACTTGACTCTAGCCACGACAAGCAGCAATCAATTCGTGCCTGAATCGTCTCATTCCGAACAGACAAAGCAATTCTATATATCATAATGTGACATTTTACGGGAGCACCTCATCCTGACATTTCCCATAATGATATACGAATTGCACCAGCGACTGTCTCGTGTTACAACTTCAAAATCGTACGGGGATTACACAGACACATAACACTGCACACAACCAGAAGTCGATATTACGCATACCGACGGACAGTTTAAGTTTATTTTGGTGCGCATCACGTGACATGCTAGAGCGAACCACACCCATAACCTGTCATACCTAAAGGTGCGCCTAGTCTTTTGAGGTGAGATCACGTTTCGAACCAAATCCATAATATGAATAGGGTGAATGGGGAAACTGTCTGGTCTATTGAACTATTGAGTTCATACTCATCTGCCCAGGTTTGCACGCGGGAAAGGTAAATACAGGTGATATGGAGAAGACATCGTTAAAATTCATTAGTGCTTGCCGTGATTATTGTCTTTGGCCTCGGGTTATTATGCATATATCGGTGTAAACTTGCCATCGGGTCAAATTAACGAGTGCAGCGAACTCTAAGAGGCGCCAACATGGCAGGAATGAACGTTAATCAAGTATATGAAGAATAGAAATAATGTAATCATGGGTGCTTTAAGGCATGAAATGGCAGAAGGAAACCACAGACCCAAGGGGAAATCTTCCCTTTCAGAGAATCATCTTCGTCTGACCAGGTGTAACATCTGCCAGTGTTCCCCATCTGTGAGTGTTCTCTTCCTATTGTCTGACGGAATAAGCTGCGACTTGACAATAGAGGGCACACAGAGAAACGTGTCGATCTATCTGCCAGCGTTTCCCAAACAAATAGGGGGACACACTCACCCACAGAAACACTGGCAGATATAACACCTGGATCCTCTGACACAAACCACGACACCACCACACATGGCTCTTCCTTCCACAAACACGTTCACGCATCTAACTAGGAATACAAATGACATAATGAAGAATATAAATGGACAGCAGATTATGTATAAAACAAGGTGCATTAAACATATTAAAACAAGCCAAGCCTCATTGAAACAGAATGAGACTTCATACGAGCAATAACAATTTTATGAGCACAATTATTGTTTCATTGAAACAGTTATGTTGTATCAAAAAAGTTGGCAATATTGGTCAGTCAGTGAATATTAATGGTATGAACACATGAACACGATAGAAAAACATAACAACGCGATATTTCATCGTCATAAAGTTTTATTTATTGGTATCAATGCGATGGTTTAATAAACACAAGGCTTCATTATCATCATCTTTTATTTTCAATATGTTTGAGTTAACTGCATGTAAACAGGGTAGGCCTAAATGTAAAATCTACATTTACTGCCTACATTGTAGGCTATTTCAACCACTTCTATGCACCATGACGATCAACTGGAAGGGGGAAGTGCAAGGCGTGGAAAATTCACAGAGACATCTATTGTTCTGGGTAGAAACAAACCAGCCACCAGCCTGTCACCAGTTTGACGTGAGATTAGACTTCGATTAATGGTGTGTGGCCTTCTCAATCATACATACTCTAGATTCGTTCTTCTAAGGTCACTTCAGATATTCATGCTGTAGCTTGCCTAGCCCACAATATAGTCCATACAAAGAATTTATTTTAATTCTATTCAACATAACTGACCAATGAGTGAGTCTTGCGTTACAGCTCTTTATTTTGCCATGCATATTTAATAGGGTAGGTGGTCATATGGGTGTTCAGTAAAGTAACCTTAGAAGAACGAATCTAGAGTATTATGGTCTTAGTGTTTTTCAGACAGATCTGGCCAAAGGTACTTTGCTGACCTCTTTTCACTAAACAGTGTAATGGTGTGATCACAAATAAGAATGTTGCACAATCCTCAACAGTCTGTGTCATGGTTGACTGGCTTTAGCTGACATCATGAAAGAGCTATTGATTACGCCAACCCTACGAATAATCTAGTGTTGTGCAACATCACTATCTTTTGGTAAATGTGATCTGGTCTTATAGTTCCTAAATGTGATCTGGTCTCATAGTTCCTGAGTTCAACGAAGTACATTTGGCCAGAACGATATGCAAAACACTACACAAATGTAATCTCAAATGACATGCAGAACGATGTTATTAAGCATGCAGTTAACAAAATAAAACATTTACGGCAATCTCTGCCTTTGCTTTGAACAACTTTTTCATTAAAATTACATTAGATAAATAACAAACACTGCCAACTATCAAGACTTGAGCTCAGGTTTTACGACAGGCCCACCCGGCGCATGCCCCCCCCCCCCACACACACACTTTGGCCAACAAATCTGTAAAATTGACTGTGAAATTCTGAAATCTGGAGCTGATCATTGAAATTCACCAGATTTCAACATTTCTAGCACAGTGCGCCCCCTCTTTCCCGAAATCCTGGATCCATCCCTGCCAGTCCACCGACAGATCATGCCAGACTAGAGAAAATCGACCCTTAAACCAAACCGAATCCAGGGCTCCACAAAGTCCCAATAGTTGGCAGAGATTATGAACATCAGCAGGCAGATAACTGTCCCCACCTACCAAAAGACTGTCTATCTATCATGATACAGCAGCATCCATTATCTGTTGTTTTGCTTTCATTATCTTGGGGCGAAGGGCAGACATCGTGATCAGAATTGCTTCCTGAAAACAGAGAGAAAGCAAGCTTCATTCACAGATATGTGACCCGTCAGTCACAGCGTAATCAGATGCATGTCGCTCAGATTGAAGGTGAGCCTCAACGAACTAAGATGACACCAGGAGAGAATGGAATAAGATTGCTTTACATTTCATAATAGACGGACAATATTGAAAGTGACAAACATTTGGTCTCAACCTGCCAAGCTAAGAGCGACATGCGACTGGTTTTGCTGTGACGGGGTCACATATAGATGTTTTGATGATAGAATTGTTCTGAACCACACACTGACAGAAAGCTTGTTATATTCCCCTCATACGCACTGACCTCGGTTCTGATTGTACGGCTCCCCTGCTCTGGGCAAGTATTCAGATAATGCTGGAAGAGTAGACTAGGGTCATCCACCTGAAGGGCCTCATCAGCTTCTAAACTTGCCTCAAGTCCCTTCAAACCCCCAAAAACAATCAAAAGGTGACTGAAAAGAGAAGGGAAGAATGTGATGTTGATGAGAGGTGTCCTCCTGGCAGAGGTGGCCGTTAAGGGATGTTCTTCTGTACTACCAATGGAGTCTCATTCATACTTACTTGAAATCTGGCAATGTGAATCCATCAACACTCTCTCCTTTATCCGACGTCCCCACAATGCGGTCATATCCGTCCTTATAGGGAGATTCACCAAACACAGCCCCCAAACTCTTTGCTATCCGTACCGTGTATCCCCAGTAAAGCCCTCCTTCAGTTCTGGGAGCTGTTGGGGCGACAACTTTACCCTTTAATTTTGAACTCTCTGCTGAATGGGATGAAAAGAGTCATGTTAATGAGAAAGATATTTCCTCAATCAATGTAAGGTTGACAAGACAGGAATACCAGGTGTGCATCCAGGGCCCCCCTGATTTGCTAGAAATTACATCTCAGAACATGTGTATGTCTGAAAAGGGGCCGATTTCCTGGGTTGTTATTGGTGAAGGAGAAAATGCAGCAGCAGATATTTGGATCACAAAACATAGAATGCTCATCAACCCACCTACTTTTTCTGGGTAGTCTAACTTTACAGTGACCCTCAAACCAGGTTGTAGGTGTTTATCAATTCTTATTTCTTTCAGCAGGCCAACATTAACAAATGATCCTTTCCCCTCCTTGACTGGCTTGTTCAGGACGACTCCTTCTCGGTAGGGTGAAACCACGTCTGCCCTCATGTGGTGTGGGGAATCCAGAGGATTTAAGACACCTGGAAAAGGGCCAAATTTATCTCAGTATTCAAGTCAATAGACCTAGGACAATAACCTCGAAATACTTTTTGTTTAGACCTGTACTTGCTGAGCTGATGACCAGCCTGAAACATTCCTTTAATGTGACTGTTTAGGCTGGTAGAAGCTTCTACTGTATAGCATTATCATCATCCCAGTGACATTAAGAAGCAGAGGGCATATCTTTATATGTGCACGTCCACCTCTGATCTTTGATGCCAGAAACTCACCTGCATATTTCAGATCAGAATGCTGTGGAAAGAAGGACTTCCTTAGATACTGAGGACACTCTAAATACTGCAGGATCCTGGCCAGTTGGACATTACAGTGGCCTCTTCGGTCCGTCACCTCAACATTGCCTTCTGTATCCCTGAAATAGCGAGTGTATAAACTAAGTGAAGTACCCTACCCCTACTTCTAAGGACACATACGCCGAGTGTATTTATAATAGGACACAAACAGAAACCGCAGCCCCAACCTGCTGCTTCTCCCATCACAAGTCTCAACTTACTTCGCCAATGTTCC
>NMRB01000466.1:191870-231796 GCA_002633025.1 Notospermus geniculatus
CCCCCCCCCCCCCCCCATGCCCAGGTCAGGAGCCAACCATTAGGCCTAACCACCAAGCCCCCCCCCCCGGCCCGCCCGGGCCCCGCCCTTCTATTCATGTTTTAAATATTTCTATTTTTAACTTTGCTGTTACTTGGCTCCTAGGAAGAGCTCTTCTGTAGGCTATGAGATAGGACCCAAATAAACTAAACTAAACTAAATTCTAGTTTGCATCAGCGAGCGCTGAAACCTTACGGTAAGGCTTACCGAAAGATCTTCATCTGGGCGATCTCTCTTTCGCTTCATCTTAATTTTATCAAAGAAAATCGCGAAAAAACGAAGGAGATGTTCATTCTGCCGTCATTTTTCATATTTTTCATTTCGCACTGGCTATTCGTACCGTCACGGTGCAAATAACGCCAAACCAGATCTTATTCACACCGTCGTAAACAGCCAATCAGAGGAATACAGGTACCCTCGAGAAAGGAGCGCTCCAATCTGGCGTAACTCCAAACTGGGGTACTCCAATCTGGAGTACGCTTAAACGTTAATTTATAATTTAGGAGAAAAAGTTTTATAATCAATGCTTTTGGGCAAGGTAGGCCTACTAAAGTATCTAATGATTCCCCACAGTTCGTAGCATGAGCCTCAGTGGCCGAGTGGTTTGCGTGGGTGGTTATCAAACGGAAGGCTGCGGGTTCGAGCCCCTTCATGACAGTTCTTTTATTTTCTTTTAGTTCTTCTTTTCTTTTAGTTATTCTCTCACCTCCTCTTATTCCTCTTTTTGTTTTTTTTCTATATCGTGATATCGATCCGTGTAACTGTCGGAAAACGGGGAAACTGCGTAATTCTTGAGCCAATTTTTTTTTTTTAAATTAGGGCCTACCCTAGGCCTATGAAAAATAGTTTATCATCAGACAGCAGAGGCCAACATTTCATCATTTAACTGTGAAAGATGGGGTCACTGGACCCCGTCAAAGGAAAAAAATTGCCCAGGCTAAAATATCATTTTAGATCTGCTGCCCACATTGTGCAGAAATTGTACATCACCGTCACGGTACGAATAATCATTCTCCACGCACTATTCCCACCGTGACGGTGTAAATAAGAGCTATTCCCGCACTATTCACACCGTCACGGTACGAATAAGAACCGGCGGCGCACTATTCACACCGTCACGGTACGAATAAGAACCGACGGCGCACTTAATATTCACACCGTCACGGTACGAATAAGATCTGGTTTGGCGTTATTTGCACCGTCACGGTACGAATAGCCCCGGCCTTTTCATTTTGCACCACGTGTAAAGATTCATGGACTGCACTCTCACCGAAGTACCAAACTATCTAGACTGGTTTATCTCTTCGCCGCGGCACTCCCGCGGCGCCACTGTACGGTGAGGAGCGAGCGCCGCCGGAGTGGAGCGGCAAAGATAGGAACTAAATCTACCTCCAAATTATACCAGAGTGAATGTTTACGCTGCATTTTCAGTGTTTTAAACTACCTGGGCATGATATTTTGCTGTATATGGGCAATAAGAGAAGAATTGAGAAACTTCAGCAATTGCTTGAAGATGCTGATGTCTCAAAAATGAAATCTTACATCCGAAAGCATCGGTTGAAGGTGAACCGAGTTGTGGATGATGAAACTGCGAGAACCCTTCTTCATCTCTCATGCTTGTATGGCAGGGATGATGTTATCAGGTAAGATCATACAAGATGACACTTGCTTTTCTGTGTGTTTCACATTATGAGGCCGTCCTGCATCAAGGGAAAGGTGGCTTGTGCCAGGCTACCTAGGCCTAGGCTACTGGCCAACACGAGCAACGAATTACGAATTACGAAAGCTTTATTCACCGTAGGCCTATAGGGCAATAGGCCTATAGTTACTAAAGAGATACATAGGCCTAGGTACTAAAAGAACAAAGCCATAATACTACAAAAACAAGAAACTTCAGCAACTGCTTTTCGTACCGTAATCCAGCGCATGCCCCGCTCTGCCCAAGGCCAAGGGGAAGGGCTAGGCCTAGGCCTACCTATTCGTCCCTGCCATTTTAGTACGCCAAACTTCAGGTACTCCATAAATGTGTAGGCCTAAAGCCCTATCCATTTCGGTCTTTCAGCCATTGTTGGGAATCGGAATTATTACATCATATGTGCCCACACGTTTGTTCCAGATATCTCCTGAGGAAAGGAGCTGATGCTTCAATCGTTGATAAAAATGGCGACACTGCTTTACATCTTGCCGCAAAAAGGGCCATCTCTGGTGAAAAATATGGTATGTATGATGACATAACAAAGAGGAACTCATTTCATAAATGCACTGGTTGGTCATGAACGTATTGTCATCAAATTTGGTACAATCTTGGATTGAATAATGCCATTGCTATCTGGATTCTTTTACCAGCATTTCAAGATCTCGTCCTACCCTTGCTGCACAAATGTCCAGATGCTCTCAGTGTGAAGAACAAAGCTGGTGACTCAGCTCGATACTTGGTGCAGATTTATGAAAAGAGTCTTAAAGGGAATAGTGCAGCTGAGGTAATAAAACACTGAGGATGTCTTCACTTTGTACATGATGTTTTGATATGAAAACTGTCTTCCTATTGCTTAACCGTAGCCTGTTGACCTAAGGCGATGGGGGGGGCCAAGGAGATTTGGATGACCTAAGCAGATGTGAAGTACCGTAAATAGTTTCAGAAGCAGCCTAAAGATGGCAGAAGTAATTTGTCTACAAATGCTTTGGAATAACTGGACCTGTTGTTCATGAATTGAATTGTCTTGCAGCCTGGTCTTCCTGATTCATCCAGTAATGATGAATCCACTGAAGAAGAAAGATGGCATCAGAAACTAAAAGATGAAGTTGAACATGAATATGGTGCTTGGGCGAGTTATGAGGAAGGTATGTGTGCTTTTCTGATGAGGATCAAAGTTGTAACCTTTGAACTGGAAAGTGTGATCACTGATGTTAGCATTTGTATAGACCATTTAATTCTGGGCCATTCCCGAGACGGACATCTTCTCTGTTTAGTTGATGTGAATACGTTTGCCTGATTCCAACTTTACTTTGTTTTCAGACTACTATCAAGACAGAGATGAAGAAACATATGAAGACTGGGTTGAACGAATCAGACGTGAGCAAAGATCAAAATATCATCAAAACATTCCATCAAGTTCAAGCAGTGGTGCTGGGACATTGAATAAAAAACTTGAAGAAGAGAGAAGGGCTCAAGAATTTCAGAAGAAACTTGAACGGGATCATGAAAAGTACCAGGAAAGGATGAAGATGAAATTGATGGAGCGAAAACAGAAGAATGCAATCCTGAACAAGACGTTGTATGAGAAAAAATGGACAGATTTGTTCTCAGAAGTTAAAAAGGGGGCGTGTTTGTCATTTTGTGATATCCCATGGCCAGATGGCGTGGAGAAATCTGCTGACGATGTCCGCAGATTCTTATTCTGTGATTTTGGCGATGAGGAAGCCAGCCTCCAGAAGAAGTATTTGCGCTCACAGCAGGTTCGATGGCATCCTGATAAATTTTTGCAGAAATTTGGTGAAAGTTTGCTGGAGGCGGACCGAGATAGAATCCTAGAAAAAGTCAAGAGTGTTTCACAGGTTTTGAATCAGCTGGCTGATCATTTGTCTGAATAAATGTTTTCGTTCGTAATTTTCTATCATGGCGTGGCATTTGTTTCTTCAAGAAGACTGCAGGGAAGAGGAAAGAAAACAAGTTGGGTCTGAAATGTGGAATAGCCCATAGTATTCTCAGGCAATTCTGTGGCTTTTCAGAGGGCTGCTGTGTGGTCCCAAATTGATGAAAGAAAATAGCCTTTTTTTTTAGAAAAGTTTTACTTTATTCACATGTCAATCAAAATATCTTGTCCATTATTCTAATACACAAAATCTATGTACAGCTGAAGCAAAAAAATGTACCGGGTAACAATACTTAAGAGTATTTGTCTCGCGTTAGTTTGTTATACATGTTGTCTCTTGATTACTCGGTGAATATTGTTCCCAAAAAGACTCAGTGAGATTACCCCTTCAAGGGTTGAGATCGCGTGATATTTTGGGAAAACATGTACTTCATCTGGAATACTATGTTACTGAAGAACGTCAAGAAATTTCTCACGAATTCTTGACAAAAATATCGAGGTCAATTCCCCCAGGTGACCAGCTGCTGTTTTGTGATGCAGGCCTTGGTATCCATGACAAAACCTTGAGCCTCAATTCGGCCATTTTGAATGATGACTGAGTTAGCACAAAAAGAGGGCACACAACGAAACTGAAAGTGTGCAATCTTGAATATCACTCGCTACCAACAACTTAAATTAAGCTATTTACAATATTTTGCTTTACAATAATTACATGTAGCATTTGTGGTCAGTTTCTTCACAACAGCTTGCTTGGTTCCCATCTTTGCCGCCGGGCTACTGTCCGTGTGGCGGGAGTGGAGCGACAAAAACTGGAACCAGTTTACAACAGCTGCTGATTTGCCTAATTACAAACTCCAATGATCATTTGAACTTGAGTCATGTAAGTATACTCAGCTAGTTTGTTTGGTCCGTACTGATTACAGTGGAACCTCTCTCTATTAAGGACACCTATGGGAGTGCCCGGCGCTGTCCTTAATTGAGAGGTGTCCTCAATACAAAGGTGAAAATGAAGAGAGGTGACCAAAGGGGACGTGACAGAACTTTGCTGTCCCGAATAGAGAGGTGTCCTCCTGGTTGAGGTGTCCATTAAGGGAGGTTCTACTGTTCAATTGAAAGTCCACAGAACATTATCAACAAATGCATAATAATGGTAACTAATTAAAGAATTCAGCTGTTATCAAACGTTTCCATGGCAACGTCCAAAAAGATCTGCCTTAATGAGATAAATGATTATATCAATTAGTGACTAGTGCAATAAAGACAACAGAGCAATCATGATCACGCCCAGCTCAATTTCTTTGGCAAATTTCTCGCAATCCTCCGCTGAAAAAATTGTGTAGTTCGACGTCTCATGAACCAATCAGGGGGCTAGGCCCCCATTCATGCCATTAGACCTGAAAAAATCATTTCTTTGGGTTCCCGCAATCGCATCAAC
Source organism: Notospermus geniculatus (assembly GCA_002633025.1). Lineage (NCBI taxonomy): Eukaryota > Metazoa > Nemertea > Pilidiophora > Heteronemertea > Lineidae > Notospermus > Notospermus geniculatus. The sequence continues at coordinate 196,938 of NMRB01000466.1, forward strand.
GCAACCCCGACAGGCGCCAGTAACTTGTAACATTTTTACCCGGTGTAGGCCTATACGTGGATGGTGTGCTGCGACGCCCCTGTGCCCGATGTAACATCATGAGATCATTCAGGAGACACAAAACGGCTGGGTTACACCGGACAGCATTTTATGCAGTGGCATTGAGGGACTCCTCCCCAAAATCTTTGCGGAGTGAGTCTGGGTACTTCTGTTCGGAATTGTGTTGAAGACAAAATCGTCGGGATCGGACAAACTCTGCGTCACATCTGGCTGCATGAGTACACCGGTACCACGCCGCCTCCCAGTCCGCCTCCTCTGAATCTTCGAAACCATAAGTCTTTTTACGAAGACATTTCACTCGGTACGCCAACAACTCTGACTTAGTCCATCACAAACAGCTAAAAATCTAGCGTCTCCTTCTGGAAATTTAACCTCGGACTGTGTTGAGAGTAGAACTGCGAGTACCAGCGGCGGTGTTTCCCGATCAGGGAGTCCTCACTCGACTTGACAAACAGAGGCCGCTTTTCATACCGCTTGTTGTTCCAGATCATTACATCACGGTCAACCTGTGGAAGAGAAGAAAGGAAATTTATTAGAAATCCAAAATTTGTTCTGTCGGTGACCAACAGGTGGCTGTCTGGCGCTCCGTCCGTCACCACAAGACTAGCTGTCTGCGGTGCCCTAGGGAGCGAGCGCTAAGAACCACTGATTACCTCAGGATGTATCCATCACTTACCTGTAATGCTTCCCCCAGAAGATAACCCTTAGCAACGAAAGATGGCATCCTCCAGCTGGCGTACACGTTGTGGACCATTTTTTGAACTAGGGGCTCGGTGGGAGTCAGTGAATGCACGAAGACACCCTTACCAAAAATGCCGTTGAAGAACAAGTAGACTATACCAGGCCCTATCTGAAAAAGAAGGAGATGTGTTTAAGACAAGGCACGTATGGGGGTGGGTGGAGGAATGAGTCTTGAAATAGCCAAGACGAAGGTGGTCAGGAAAAAACGGGCGGGAATCAATTCCTGATCAATTCTTGAGAAAACGACAGCGAGAAACCAACCTGTCTTGCTTCCACATGGAGTTCTAATCCAGGAAATTTACTTCCAAACAATTCTAGAGTATGCGTCAGGTGAAGGGATCCAATATGTTTCTTTTTGGGATCCGGATGCTGGGACCACGCGGCTTGCCAGGAATGCTTGGCGAAGTCCCAGATCTTACTGTACATGTAACGGATGTCTGTACCAGATAGGAGGATGGGGCCATGGATCTGCTTCAGGTGGGCCACATCCGCACCGTTTTCAGGAATTTCCTGGAATGGATAGATTCATCGGTTGAAAAGTTGACGCTCTTGGACGTGTCCAAGAGTAGAAATGACTATAGCATCCCACAAAAATGTTTATTTTTACGGAACGTCAAACTTTTTGCAACTGTAAACTGTAATTTGACTATGTATCGGAAAGCAATTTGCAGCAAATTTCATCGACATGCATACCTGGATGTGAGCATTGATGTTGTGCTCAGTGCGCCCTCTATAAGTCCATGATCCATTTGTTATTTCCTCAATTTCCTCCGGCCACCAAGACGGTTCCTCTCCTTCAGCATGATACCAAACATAAATCCAACCATTTCTCTCTAAAGTCGGGTAGGCCTTCACTTTTGCCGCCTCAGGCACTGAAAAACAGAGACAAAATCATGCAGAAAGTCCTTGAGGATGAAGAAAGTTCGTGAAGACGAATGTCCAGGGAAGGAGAATCCTTGTGGACGAAATGTCCTGGGACTGAACGTCTGTGGAGACGAAATGTCCTGGGACTGAACGTCTGTGGAGACGAAATGTCCAGGGACAAAAGTCCTTGAGACGAAATGTCCGCCGACGGAAAGTCCTTAGGAATGTCCAGGAATAGAAAGTCCTTGGGGACGAAAGGAAAGTCCTGGACAAAAGAAAAGCCCTGTGGAGGAAATGTGTGGGGACTGAAAGTTTGTTGGGACGAAATGACCAGGGACAGAAAGTCCTTGGAGACGAAATGTCCTGGACGGAAAGTCCTTAATGACGAAATATCAGGGGACGAAAAGTCGTTGGAGACGAAACATCCAGGGATGGAAAGTCCTGGACACAAAACTGCGCGCGTACAAAATGTCGAAGGACACACCAAAATGGATGTCTCTCGCTCTTACCTTTCTCGGCATAAGGAATACTCGTACACTTCCCATCAGAACCGCGGAACTTCCAGCCGTGGAACGGACACTCGATACAATCTCCATGAATCTGTCCACCAACACCTAAATTGGCCCCCATGTGAGGACAGTAGGCATCAAGAATATGTGCTTTACCGTGTTCGTCACGGAAGAGAGCGAAGTTTTCACCTACAATGAGACATTTGAAGACAAGAGTTAAGAAATTGCTGATGAAGTGTTGCATTTCTGGCTCTACCAGCTTACAATGTCTACCACAGGGCTCTTGGGGCAAAGCCGTAAGCGACCCTATTAGGATCTTGGCTTTGTCCCTGACCACAATTCTTCCCATGTGTATGAAATTTTTGTTACTGCTTGTGTTGGTCAAAATAAATATCAAATACCACCAAGTGGTATTGCTTGACCGCCACTGGATACAGGTGTTGGGTTTCAGAATTAGGGCTGCTGAAAGCAACAGGTTAACAGGTTACCCTGAAAGTTATCGCAACAAGAAAGAAAAGATTGTAGACTTCATTCCGTGTCCAAGGGTGAAGTCCATCTTAAGATAATAAATACATCTGTATCTAGCTGGGAATGGTAATGATTTAACTTGGAGTGACCCCAGCTGCGGAGGGCAGTCCTAAGTCCGCTTAGAGATGCCCCACCTCCCCAACATCAAGTCAGAACACTGAGATTCATGCTGAGTTTGGAAGAAACATGTCCAGCACCACGTCCCAATATAAAGTTCGTTGCCCCCGCCATCAGTCAGTGGTACCGGGTATCTATTTCATCTCGATATTATCAATCTCTTTTTGATATCCTGATTGAATAGCTGAGAACAGATTAATACATTTATATTAATGGAAGTGATAACAACCTATGTGGAAAAGGTTAATTCCTAATCAAAATCTGCATCTTTTTTAAGATACATACATGACCAAGTTAAGTCAACGGAGTATGACAGTTTGGGGAGAGCACGCCCTTACGAAAGCTCAAGCTGGTGAGTTGGGCCAACGAAGTGGCACCCAGCGCTCGAGACTGCTCGCTGCTCTCGTAACGCTCTGCTGTACGTGTAGCGAAGCGGTAGGAGGGCAGAGACCAGGCTAGACCAACGCCCGTTTCTTGAGTGATACAAGCGATGACGTTGGGAGCGCGCGGAGTGCTGAGAACCACTGATTACCTCAGGATGTGTGCGGTGACGTAGGGAGCGAGCGGAGTGCTAAGAACCACTGATTACCTCAGGAAGATGTTTTCGGAACGATACCTTTTGCTTTGAGACAAATACCAATTACTTTCCATGCTGGAGCTTCAAGCATTTTCTGATTCAAACTGAGAGCGAAAGCTGATTATTTGTGACTTAAGGATTGGAAGCAATATTTCTGATTGGAAAGAGAATCTTTCTTCGGAGTGAAACCGCTCAAGACGAGATAGAGGCGGTTCTAAGCTCACCAGCATATTACCCGTGGCGCGTGCATGGCCTGATTTGCTGAACGAGGTGTATCTTTCTAAACGATGTAATGTTGCAGGGGCCACCCTGAGAATCTCAGAATCCCTGAACCAAGCGCGAGAAGGGGAGCCGGTTGTGAAGACCCTGGGTGCGAGGATGTGTTGGGGCTGGCATATGTCTTCACAATCGGCATCTGGCTGGCGCTGAATCCTCCGATGCAGTCCTTCTTCACGAAGTCTCAGCCGATTGATTCGAATCACTGCTGACACCAATCATTTGATAGGGAATTCCAAGGACTGTTCATGGCATAGATCTACCAGACAATATTTGAATATAATGATAGGCAAATATCTTGAAATAACTATAAATATCACAGTATGTAAAGGCGGGCCGATCGTTATGGCTTGGTGGCCCACGCGACTATAGGCTAGTATAGTATGGAGGCTAGCCGACCCCTTGTTTCTTTTGTAATAAGAGCACCAAATTTGGCACAGATGTAGATTTCGCCATATAAGACGAAATCGGGATCTGATGGCCGCCATCTTGGATTCCAATATGGCCGCCATGGAACCTTTTCCCATATATCTCGAATTCTGAGAGGGATCCGGATAGAAGGATGATTCCAATTTCTATACCCACATTTTTGGGGACGCCGAATCAAATGGTGTCATCGGAAATGACGTCAGATGTCCGCCATATTTGATTCCAAGATGGCCGCCAAGTTGTCCGACAATCTGTTCTTGAACTATAGGAGGGCCATCACTTTGCCAACAGTTTACATCATCATTTTGTCACTTTCATACCGGTATGTCCCTTTAACCTGCGTCAGCTGTTTAATTGATTCGTTTGATGCGGTCGTCAAAATCTAGTTTGGGTCAGATTTGGGGCAGACATGGTGTAGATTACTTAAAAACTAATCAGACATTGCGGTCTAATTAAGAGACCTCTTGCACTTTAAACAGTGATCAGACCATAATATGAGCACATGCTTCCTGGCACGATATCAGAACGTTCGTAACTATCATCATTCTCACTTGGCAATTTGGAAAGAGAAACATTTCCTCAAAACTATTTTTGCCCATAAATGCTCCAAAATCTGTGCACAGGGGTACAGTGGCTATAAAACGTGGTAGGACTACCGCTAGCAGCGCTGTCGTAGACCGTTATTCGTGGACCTGGGGCCATAGAAGCCTTCGCAACATTGCGTGCACGCAAATCTGTTGTAAGGTAGTCAGTGAACAATAGGGCATGTGCAGCCAAACAATAGACTTGCATGCACGCAAAGTTGCGAAGGCTTCGTGAATATGACCCCTGTGCATGTCCTGTATCTTGATTTCAACCCAGTAAATATTTAAATATTTTCTATCTTATGATCCCCAAAGTCCACGTTACATATTGATTCAAGTCTTCTTTTCAAGATTCCCAGGTGAAGTGGAGCTCTTTCACCGACCATGGCATGCCTTGATAAGGTGATATAGTCATGATCATGACTGGATATTTTGTCTCTTTGGTATCGTCTGTCATCCCTAACCCCTTCACTCTCAAGGCCTATTTTGTCGTCGACAGTGAGAAGATGTGAAAAATCTTGAAACCAGGGCGGATCCAGGATTTCGGGAAAGAGGGGGTGCACTGTATTATTAACATTGAAATCTGCGGTGAATTTCAATGATTTGCTCCTAATTTCAGAATTTCACGGTCGATTTTACAGATTTGTTGGCCGAAAGGAGGGCGTGCGCCGGTGCGCCCACCGGATCCGCGCCTGGAAATCCTGTCACATAGGTACGATATTTGGAAAGCTCTTCGAGAGTGCCTTCCAATGGCAGGGTTTCTGTGGGAAGGACTTCGTGGGTTTCGTCGATGTAAAGAAACTGCCGCAGGTACAAAAAAATCTTCAACTGAGCGCCTCTGGTTCAGCGAGGGATGATTCTGAAGCGAGGTTCATTGGCACACGGATTTTGTCCGATTCAGGTCCGTAAAAAATCTATCAAACTGACTTTTGCGTTGTCGTATCCGGAAAACTAGCGGCAAACGGACTGGACTCGTGCGCCAATGTTTGAAAGCTCGGATCCAAACGTTTGGCGATCGGCAGGTTGGCAGCTTCCTGAGTGAACGCAACGTCCTTTCAGAATTCAGGACCCATGTTCCCGAAGCCGTCGTGAGGTTAACGATGTCGTTACGCTATGCATTTTTCCAGTTTTAACGACATCGTTAACCTAACGACGGCTTCGGGAACATGGCTCCAGGTCCGTAAAAACTCTATCAAACTGACTTTTGCGTTGTCGTGTCCGGAAAACTAGCGGCAAACGGACTGGACTCGTGCGCGAATGTTTGAAAGCTCGGATCCAAACGTTTGTCGATCGGAGGTTGGCAGCTTCCTGAGTGAACGCAACGTCATACTGAGTCCTTTCAGAGCAATGATTCCCCGAATGCCGGGGCCTTTGAATTTGATGGTTTGGTCTATTTCACAAGAATTTAGTGTAAAAAGTATTAAAAAAGCAGTGAAAGTCATTCATGAGGAACTAGCGACACCATTAAAGTGGGATCACGAAAGTATGACGACGTGTTCTTCCGCATACAGACAATGGATCGTCTGCATTGTAATTTCTTGGTAGCCATCCTCGAGATGAATGAGATAGGAATACCACAGTTTATGTGCATGTCACTTTTATGTCACTCTTCACGGTAAAGTGGTCTGCAAGCACCCTCGGTGTGTGGCTGACGATGTTGTGGATGTCCTGGGAGAATTTACAAGGGGTGCTTTATTATGAGAAGGAAATGTTTGTCAGTGATACCTGTAATGTCTGATATGTCTTTTCTGGACACTGGGGTGTATGTTGTACTGCAAGTTACAGTAGATCCATCCTCGCACCCAGGGTCTTCACAACCGGCTCCCCTTCTCGCGCTTGCATCATTGAGGGAGGGTACGACCGTAAATGACCTGAGATTCTCAGGATACAGTAGATCCCGATCGCCAAGCTTGACAGCACAAGACAAGCAGGAGATGGTTTAAAGAAAGGCACGAGATATTGACCCGTTTGCCCTCAATGAATGATAAGATCATGTCCTAAAGAATCATACAAATGTGATAATCTGGCCAGTCACGTGACGTCAAATGATGGAGAGACATTGCACAACAGGTGATGTCCCCTCCCTACTGACCGTTTTCGCTGTCATCAAAAATAAGTGTATATTTTGGGTCACACTCCTCCTAGTGGAGAGTAGTCCGAAGGTGAAGTGACCGTACTAGGCCTTGATATTTCAAGACAGACATACCAATCACATCGAATGGTTATTATTGGTCTATTATATTTTCAAGGGCGTTGATTGCAACATCAAGACGCCGTGTGTTCGTCTCGTGAGTGGAAACCGATGTTCAATGACAGCATAGCTGCTGATTCGGCGAAGCTTGATCATGATGATGTCACATCTATAGCACAGCATCTTGTAAACTTATTTCAAGATGTGATTATATCCGCAAATAAGACGTTACAAAATAAAGACGCTGTGAGCCTGTCATGATGTTTAGTCGTGATGTGAACTCAAGCCGTAGCTTAGAAAGACGTTGGGCGGCGCTGGAATCGTCAGAATGATCTGGAGTCGTAGCTGAGAAAGACGTTGAGCGGCGATGCAGCTGTAGCTAGGAAAGATGTCGGGCGGCGCTGCAGTCGTAGCTAGGAAAGACGTTGAGCGGCGCTGCAGTTGTAGCTAGGAAAGACGTTGAGCGGCGCTGCAGTCGTAGCTAGGAATGACGTTGGGCGGCGCTGCAGTAGCTAGGAAAGACGTCGGGCGGCGATGCAGTTGTAAAGCTAGGATAGACGTCGGGCGGCGCTGCAGTTGTAGCTAGGAAAGACGTTGGGCGGCGCTGCAGTCGTAGCTAGGAATGACGTTGGGCGGCGCTGCAGTCGTAGCTAGGAAAGACGTTGGGCGGCGCTGCAGTCGTCAGTATGATCTGCAGTCGCAACCGTGACAAATCAAAACTAGGCTAGAAACTCTTCTCAAGCTGGGAGTCTAGATCACATCACAACATGTCCGCTGGATGGACAGCATCCTGCTGGTTGATGATTCGGCGAAGCTGTGACCATGACGTCACGGCTATTTTCAACTTGATGTAAACTTTTTTCAAGAGTAATTCGGTCGTATTCGACCACCATGTCAGTGAAGGAGCGCGACAGGAAGCCTGTCATCAAAAGACGAGAAGGAAAACAACTCCATTGATACCCCATGACGATTTACCGGAAATGACCCACATCTCATTCATGAGATAAAAATAAGGCCATCTTCGGTGGAATTTTGGTGATTTGGTATTTCACGGGGTGTCATCAACACAGTTCGAGACACGCAGGTTATTGTGAAAGGCGTCTAATTGTGTGTGACATCAGTGGGGGTTTCCTCTGGTACAGATAAGTGGTAGACCGTCTCAAAATACACCCCGGTAAGGTTTTGGAACACGAGTTGGGAGCTTCCCACCTGCACACTTGTTGGTATATATTTTAATTCTATGTAATGTAATTAGAGGCCTAATTTTGGGACACCAAAGGCACAAGACTTGTGCTTGCAACATCCAGTGCTTTCTGAAGGTTATGATTGAATTAAGGTTTATGTAAAGTGACTCGAAATAATTTTTGACGCAAAAAGTCTGGCTAACTGCACACTAAATTTGGAAAACAAGGCTCGGGGGCCCTAGGGAGCCGTCATAAGGAGGTGCCCGGAGCCTTGTTTTCTCCATTTAGTGCACAGTTAGTCAGATTTTTTGCGTCAAAAATTCGAGATTTCGCGTCACTTTACATAACTCTTAAATGCAAGGACGCAGCCTGAGACTTGGGTCATTTCACTTGCCTCTTGCAAAAGGGGCGCGACGTAGAGTAGGAGGCATGCCTGAACGACCCTGGTTCGAGACGATGGAAGGAGGACGACGCCCTGTGAATTTATGATAGCGACAGATCCGACATCACCAAGTTCGAAATGATCCTACCCACCTCAGAGTATCGATTGAACATGATTGCAGCGTTACATGCATTCACTTACCGATGTAACGTTCAATCATCATGTTGTTGTCACATAATGAAAATGAAAATTATCACACTGCCCATCTGCCAATGAATTATATCATTCACTCTACCGATATACTGGGTACACCTTACCATTCAGTGAAATTGTTGGTGTCAGTTTTCATCTCAACGAACTGAGGGGGTCGCCCTTCCACTGTCATCATTCCTATTATGGCGAGAAGAGTTCGATAGAGGGTGAGGGGGTTCAAGTCAGGGGAATGATTTTGTGGAGGTGAAAGGGTAGGCCCAGAAGATGGTAGCAATTCGAATCAGCTTGCACCCTGACTATTACGGGGACAAAGACAGAGAGGTTAGAAAAAAATAGGATAGACCGCGCGGCCTCGATTAAAAATGCTGACAAAATGGCTGATTTGCAAGTTGGTACCATATTAATCCCTTCTCCAGAATTCACGAATTTTCGACCCCAACCGGGGTCTTTTTCAAGTGGAACTTTACAATCTGAAACTCTAGAAAAGACTTTTCTAGAGTTTCAGATTGTAAAGTTCCACTTGAAAAAGACCCCGGTTGGGGTCGAAAATTCGTGAATTCTGGAGATTGACTTCTTGCTTATTATCATTTTGTGTGTCAATTTTGTGCTATTCTGTATCTTGGATATTAATCCCTTCCATGGAGAAACAAAGCTTCTGACGTCCACCCTCTCGTCGGCATACTGCTGACACTGCGGTAACATGTCAAGTCCAACCAATCACCATTAGCTAACAGAAATGGATCCCTGGATTAATCAAGCACCACATCACCACATTAAACCATCCAACCTATTGAGGTGATCTCCTCGCGAAACTGACTCAGGGTAGCAGGGAAAACGGATATGGTGAACACTACATGGAAAGTCATTGTGGACACGTCAAGGAGTTCTGGCCATGGTCAAGGGGGTGTGGGCTGGGATACTGGGTCATATGAATAAAGACTAGTAAATGCTTTTACTTGAATTTTGCAATACAAATGCACTAGGCAATGCTGTACAAATCTGAAGTAAAAGCATTTGCTAGTCTTTATTTATATGATCAAAAATAGGGTGTCTTCCCATTTCGCCCTTTCCCAATTCGCCGCCTAATGGTTATTGGTTAGGGTTAGCTACCAGTATTTAATGGATTTACTGTTAGGGGGCGAAATGGGAAGGGGCGAAGTGGGAATAAACCCTCCTTCCGGCAATGGGTCGACAGATTTTATTTCAATTTTTGATATGACCCATTGCCGGAAGGAGTGCATGGCTTTGGTGAGGATGGGGTCTCAACCTCCGTTCAGCTTCCCAGTTCAAGAGGAACGACCATAAGAACTTGGACACATCAGACACAGCAACTGTTTAAATCTGCGGTCATGGCGGTGGTTGATTGATTAGTTGATTGATTGATTGATTGATTGATTGATTGATTGATTGATCGCTTACTTGCTTGTTTGATAATTGTGTTGTGGCTGATAACCACAGACCTATAATTTTGTGAAGCTGGACAAGCCACTCAGTTCTCGTGCCGCCCAAGGTACCACCCATCCTGGGAACCCAGGGCATTTCCACTCTGCATAGCGCGTTACGTGCGAGTAGGGGAGCGCGTTTTAGAGGACCTGTTGCAAGAGGATGGGTACCACCCTGATGTGGCTTTCACAATAAGACGTTCAATACATTTCTACGTCTGAGGTATGTTAACTTTATGTAATGCGACAAAAGCAGAAATGCTGAGAAGCTCCTCGATAAGGAAATACATGTACATTATTTTTCTTGTTCTCGTTGTTGTCGGGTTATTTATAGACACGCCTTGAATGAAAGATTCATGCAATCCCAGTATGTTATGGTCTAATAATTCTCCTTTTCTCCTTTCACCGCACTTCACGGTCAAATTCTTCATCAAATTATCTGAATACGCTCCAAAATGTCGTTCGCGTGGGACAAGACACATACTTCGAAGTCGTGTCAATGTTGTTGTAAAGCCTAGTTGGTTCAACACAGAAACTTCCATAAAACTTGCAAGGCCAACGCCGAAGCATTAGTCTATTGATTTGAAGCAATCAACGATTATTGTGGGTAATGGGTCATATGAATAAAGTCTAGTAAATGCTTTTACTTGAATTTCGCAATACAAATGCACCAGACAATGCTGTACAAATCTGAAGTAAAAGCATTGCTGGTCTTTATTCATATGACCCATTGTCTGTTACCATGATTTCGGCCTCCTCAGATTAACGGTGTAACATCTGCCAATATTCCCCGTTTTCCGTGTTTCCTAGATAGAGATTGAATGTTCAGCAGGGCAGGGGGAACATTCACACACAGAAACACTGATATATGTTACACCGGACGGAATCTTACAAAAGACAGGTGTGAAAGTTAGACGGTCGTGAACCATTCAGACAGGTCTGGGGACCCTTCATGATCGTCTGCAATGCAGAGCAAGTACAATTCTTGGTAGCTACTCATTTACCCAAAACATTGCCAAGAATTACTATTATCGACAAGCGGGCACCGTTTCTAGCCGCACTTGTCCACATTTCTTGCACTAATCTTCTTTATCAAGGACCATTAAGTGATTCTCGCGAAGATGGTTTCACAGCAGACGAAGCAAATGGTGTGATCGGTATGGCTATCGGCGGTCAGGGTGTGACCTGACTCGCTGAGTGGCGATAAGACCAATGAACAGACATCTTGCTGGCAACTGTTTTGTACCGGCGAACGGACACTGGCCATGATGTCCTCTCAGAAAATCTCAATCTGAGCAACGAAGAGGCCCGTCTCGAGAGGCTGCATTGCAGAACATAGACATTATCCACCCCATACGGCTTCTTGTTCAACCTAAGATGACAGCCAAACTGTCATGCTTACAGCTGGACAAGGGTTCTTCAAACAAATCCAGATCCATCAGGTGATCAGACAGCATTTCATCCAGGCGCGGATCCAGGGGTTGCGCACCCGGCGCACGCACCCTTTCGGCCAACAAATCTATAAAATTGACCGTGAAATTCTGAAATTTGAAGCAAATCATTGAAATTCACTGCAGATTTCAATATTTCTAGCACAGTGCGCCCCCCTCTTTTTCGAAATTGTGGGTCCGCCCTTGTCATCTCCGGACTTCCTCAGGAAAGAGAGGTCCAGGGACGAAATCGGGGTACGAAAAGTCCGAGAGCCACCTCAGGCAACATATTACATTCATGGCTAGACTCACTTTCAGACACGATGAGCACAAGATTGTGACATTATTATTGCCGAGAATCGCATCCCTTCCAGACAAACTGTCAATAATCCATAAATACTTCATAAACTGGCCGATAATCCCGAACCGTGAGCCGAATATCAAACCCTGACATTGTGGCCTACGTGAATCATCACACGCAGGCCGGACGAGGCTGACCAGTATTGTACCTCGGGTTGAGTCCAATTTGGATTGAGAGTGCTTCATGTCTTCTTGGTGAAGAGGGTTTGAGAGGATGTCGCCAATAACCTGTAGAATTCCTCAGATCATGCTGGCCCGGGATGCTGGCTCCCAGCAGCACCACGCTGAGGTACCATTTTGATCAAAGTTCCCTGCTGAATGTTGTAGCTAGGCTGGAGCCATGTTCCCGAAGCCATCGTTAGGTTAACGATGTCGTTAAAACTGGGAAAATGCAAAGCGTAACGACATCGTTAACCTAACGACGGCTTCGGGAACATGGCTCCTGGATGGTAAGGCTGAGAGCAGCCATATTTGAAGTGCCACAAATGTTGGGTTCGGTTGTGGACTAGCTTTCCCAAACCATGCAACGAATACGACAGCCATAGTAGGCCAGGCCTACGGTAAAGCCTTCCATGAATGAACTTGTCGTTCACACTCAAACAAAAGGACCATAGCAACAAGCCAAAATAAAAAAATAAGAAGCTTATTTTTCACAAGGTAGGCTCACCCACAACTACAGAACGCGGCAAACAAGTCGGTAATTGTGTAGCAAACCCTGGGCTAACTTGACCTAAACTTGTAAAACATTGAATTTAGCAGACGAAGGGACTGGGTAATTATGGACATACCCCTTGACCTGTGTATGATGTGGTTGAACAGCTCTCGTAATTTTTAACTTATAGCCCTATAATGTACCATAATATGCTGGTTTAAGAATTTATTTCTACCTTCACGGTTCAAGATTTTCTTCGTAAGATGTTCAGTACCAATTCGCTTACTTGTTCATGTTCCCTTTTTGCCCCTTCCCAGATCGAACTGAGATGAATGGACACCACATCCCCTTTAACATGCAGCTTTTAATTATGAATGAACCGTTGCATGTTGTCATAAATCGATTGTTTTATAATTGATATCAGCGGTGAAATACAATGGCAAATGGAAAAAGCAACCCAGTCAAGGTTACATGTAGGCCAAGGATGTATCAGAAAGTCATAATCAGGATCGAATCCTAACCCTTTCACTGCGCCATAATTTCATTAATAATGACCGACCTGACAATTCGGAGGTTTAGAAATCGAACGATAAACGTGAACTTTACGACAACATTATTTTTCATACTACACATTCACCAGATTAATTATATTGCGTTTTGGTACAAAAATAACGCTGTCGTTAACGTTTACGTTTACCGTTTGATTCCTAAACCTCCCTATTAATTATCCTGATCGTGCAGACTACCTGTCAGGTATTCATTGGAAAGTAGGCCAACTCCCTGCCTTCCTTTAATGACAGGCTTTTCACAGTCAGACAGTATTTTCATTTTGGGGAATAGAAGAGGTAAACCATAACCAAATTATGAGGCTCCCAAATGCTGCGGGAGGCTATGAAACTCACAGAGCGAACAGAGGCAGGTGTCAGCTAAGTTGAAATCAAGAGAGGGTCATGGGCGTAGGCCTTCTCTCGGCTTTTAACAGTCGCCTGCTCAGCATGCTGTCTCTTGTGCGGTTATAATCCTATTTGGGGATTGTGCAGGGAATCGAACCGACATCCCCTCAGGTGGCAGGTGGCAGGTGCCACTACACCTGCCACGATCGGACAACCCAAGGGACTCCACCAGACGGACGCATTGGGGACTGCGGATGACATCTCCGCTAACAGGTAGACAAGGCAAGGCGTTACGTAACACATGTAATACAGAGTATTTGTATAGGCTACGTATATCAAAAATAGATAAGAGAGGTCTATTTTTGATAATATAAAAAAGGGCCCAAGCTTTCCCCCGACGTTGCCCTAGTAACACACTAACAGTGCACAGACATTACACATTCATCATGACAGGTAAAAATATTTTACACCGTAGCACGTTTGCGTCTCGCGACGAAAATCGATGTCGGTTCTATGAACGTTGCTCTATACAGCAACCGGCTTCTATACATTGTAGTCAGATATAGGAACATTGATTGATTGACACTTACCTAAACATGCTATGCTTTTTGATTCGCCTTTCTTGAGTTCATGGGCCTCGATGACCCCAAACCATCCGTTCGGGTAGACAGGGGGAAGCTCACCGACAACACGTCGTTTCTGCACCAAGTTTGCCATCTCGCGTTTTGACATCCCGCCCTGTGGGGCGTATCCTAGATCATGCACCATTCGGATCCGATTCATGGGCGCCACGAAAATATAGTAACCAAAATATAGAAAGACTGCAGTGACAGCTAACATGACATACGTCCATGGCGAAGACCACGTGTCCTGGTCGAATAGAGCTGTAAATGATGTCTTTATCTCAGTTCCAAAATCTCTAGCTGCTTGCAGCCACATTGGCCCAACGTCTAGTAGAGGCACCTTTAGTAATTTTGATCCTATTGAGGCTGACGTTAGCGTTATTGCGGCGAACGTCACCGCAGCCATAAAACAATTCGTGTAAGAATACGATGGCATTTTATACGATCCCCGTGTTTACTCCTCAACGGCAGATTCACGACTGATTGTGGTCGACCACATGCGCGCGTCAGTATTTAGACATGATAATATAACGGGACGGGGTCAAGGTCGAACTTGAAAATCCATGAATGTTCCCCGGGAATAATCCATGCACATGTTGGTGTGAAAAACTTTACTAAGCTATAACTGCGACAGTCTGGTTCTAACAAGTAAGGCTTGCGTTGCTATGGACGCTACGCCCTGCGGTTCATCGGATTACATCGGGATTGCCGGGTCATTAATTCGCTTGTTTGGCCAATGTGGGCCTAGGCCTACTACCGCGAGAAAGGCCCGTGTTCCAAGCGGCATTGCTGTTCCATTCTTGTGAAGGGAAACGGTGCATAGCGGTTTTAGTATTGCGAACAACCTTGACTTGTCTGAGCGCACCTGCGTGTGAGAGGGCACGTTCCCGCCCGCGCCGCCTGATTTCTGTTCTGCAGAATTTCGCCCTCAGCCTCCAGGCAAAGCTATACTCCAGACGCCCCGCATGCGTCAGCTCTGCCGCCGATGACTTTGAAATGGTGAGGGGGGGGGGGGGTACGAAGCCTAACCCCTGACGGTTTACATTACTTCCAACCCTTCAATTTCGGCAGATAGGCTGCCCATGCCAAACAATATATAAACGGAGTTCTATTGGAAGTGAAGGTAGATAGGCCTACCAACAAACCTACGTGAAGGGGCTCCTATGTTGACACTAGAGTTATCTTGAGGTAAATCAGGGTCTCATTCTCGCTCACCCCGTTTACCGCATGACAGTTGTATGGGCCTTCCGGACGGCGAGACAGCGCCATCTCGCGGCCTTACATGAAACTGAGCATCAACAGCTATACTCAGACCCTGGGAATTATTCACAAACATTTCATCATTTTTACCTATGTCATTTTTTTGATTCACCTCAAATGACTTTGATGCAAAACAAAGCTGAATATCATACCATATCTAGTTTATTGCCATAAATATACATTTATCCTTCGGTAATATGATTAGCTACCAGATTTCAAACTGATTCCAAGACAAGTTAACACTAAGTGCGACGGGGACAGAGGGGGGGGGGTTGCAGCTGGTGACATCATGTCTTCCAATAGCCCCTACAGGGGCTGGACAGCTCCAGGCATCAAGGATGATGCGGCGTTTCTACTCCAGGACAACAATAACTACAAAATATGTGAACGTTCTTTTGCGAAACAGTTCACATGCTTGCATTTTACAACTTGAACCACCAGGGGTTCATTTCGCAACGCCTTTAGACTCTGCTCTATCAGTGAGTGGAGCATAGTCTGAAGACGAATGACCGTAGGTCTTGATATTTCAAGACAGCATTCCAAGACAAGACACAAGACGTCCACCAAATTACTTGGTGGACTTACATCACAGTTTCAGGTGCTCCACAAGGAGTAGCACGTTCAGGTGCTCCACAAGGAGTAGCACGTTCATCTATACCAGCAAATCAATATGCCACATGTGTATTAGGGAAGAGACTCCTCCTGGCTTGTTGCTTACTTCAGCGAGCCATCCGCCTCCTGGTCGCCCCAATCTAAATCATCTCCCCAACCTCCACCTTCTTCTTCCTGTAAATGAATTGGTAATGTAGTTGTTATGGCAACCGTTGAATGTGGTTGTGACGGAGACGCTGGAGAGAGTCTAGTTGTGACAGAGACTGAGACAGTCCTGACAGACATTGAGAGTCGTATGCACCAAAGAAGATTACTGGTATCTTGAACTCAGATTGAGCCACAACTTTTCCATTGTCACATCATGCCCTGGTAAACCTGAACAATTGAAAAGCTGTGGCTCAATCTGAGTTCAAGATAATCTTCGTTGCTGCATATGGCCCTGAGAGTCTGGTTGTGAAGACACTGGACACTGCCGGTTGTGACACAAGAAATCACCAAACTGGGTTGTGATAGAGACAAAGGCAAGACAGGTAGAGTAAATAAGTGACAGAGAGACAATGACAATGAATCATGTGACGCCTTCAGAGTGTGACAGACTATCAGCTAATCAATTGGAACAGTGCGGATTGTGAGAAGGCAGCGCCGAGAGAGTGTGGATGTAGTACAAGAAATGACTCAAGATGGTTGGCGGATATATGACTCACCGCTTGATCCCCCGTTTTGTACGCCAACAACACCTTCGACTCCTCTTTCATCTTTTCCATCTGCTTGGCCTCCATTTTCCGTTGCGATTCTTCCGCCTTCGCTAACAGTGACAACAAATCTAACGACTCCGTTTTAATTTGCGGCTGCATATCGGCAAACAACTCATCAATCTCGTCCCTAGTCTCTTTTTTCTTGATGTCAATCGACATGACGTCAAATTCGGCACCGAGGTTTAAATCTGGATTGTGTCTAGGACTAGAATGTGTTGAGCCCTTCACTGACCCTGCTTTACTCGCTGTAGCACTCGTTGCAGCACTCACATCACTACCTATTGGATTATCTTGTGTATGACTATTCCCTTCTTTCTTTTTTGTCTTAAGTTTCAAACCTCGTCCACTAGGCAGCGTAGCACTGGAATGACTAGAGGTGACGTCCACTGGGGGCGAGATTGTACCAAAATTCCGATTAGCCGTGCCAGAATCGTCACTTTCTACTGTTAGACTATTTTCACCATTTAAAGCTTCGTCCCATCCATCTGAATTTTTGAGATCACGATCCTCAAAATCAGATTTATTGTCCGCCGTGTCCTCCCAATCTGACCAAGCGTCTTCCTCTGCTTCAGCTGAGGAAGAATCACCATTTGCATTGACGAGTTCTGGACCTGAGTAAGAAAATAATGAACTGTGAAAGGAGAGAACGCACATTATGATGCTGAAGAGACTTGAGGCATCTCTCCACGTCAGAGTTTTTACGCAGGAGTTGGGCCTCTCTGGGCACTCGCCTTTCTCATTGGTTTCCGAGCAAGTCATAAGGAAACTGACAATTATGGATTCACTTTTGTTAAATGGCTGTCAGAACGATAGCGTCACAGTTTACTTAAAGTGAAACACCACAACAGAACTTGGATTCAGTGATGAAGAAGCAGGCCTTGCCGTTTGAGGAGTGGGAGAGTGATTGCTGTCCTCGTGAACAATAAAGCTGTATTGTTCACGAGGAGAGCAATCACTCTCCCACTCCTCAAATTGCAAGGCCTGAAAGGAATACATAACACATCGATTTAAGACAGAGTTCTCATTTACCTGTTTGTAAATGCTCTGGGCTGTAAGTCACACCAGTTTGACTAGCAGTGATCAAATCCTTTTGCACACATTCTGCCGATTCACCTGGAGATTTTTCAGCAGATTTTCCGGCACTATGAGTCGCTCGCATTCCTCTCCTTTCTGACTGTGTTCTTGGTGATTTGCGCCCTGATCTGTAAGGTAAAACTTAGACTGAAGTCTCAGAGGAATGGAACCTCCGCATGATACCTTTGCCTACCGATGCCTCTCCATCCTCCGTGCAGACAGAGATCTCCATCAGAAGAATTCAATATCCTACAACTCACTACCAGAAACTTTGATCTCACAAACCTAAAGGCGCTGCTCCACTTGACAGTTTTTTCGCAGAAGTTGGCTCTCAATGGGCAACTCAACTGCGAGCAGTTGTTTGTGTCATTGGTCCCAGCATAAGCTGACAGGACACAAACAATGGTGAATTGCCCATTGTGAGCCAACTTCGGCGAGAAAACTGTCAAGTGGAGCAGCACCTTAACACAACATACTGTACCTATCATCATTGTCAGTGCAGTTTGTTTCAATGTGATTGTTCTGCAGTGGGGAATGATGTCGTCCGTTAGGGGTGATGCGCCTCTTTCGTTCCCGACGGCTCCCCTTGTTAGAGATGTTTGAAGACCCTGACTGAAACTGAAAAAATACTAAATTGTGACAGGGTGAGGTATTCTTGGTCCCAAAGTTGGGAGTTGATGGAACATGGTGCATCATGAGAGACACGTGACTAACCCACTGCCCAGAGGATCTCCTTCAAGGCCGTGTGGTTAGTGCACCCGACTTGCAATGCAAGCTCCCCGAGCTCAAATGGCTTGAGACTGTCATTGGCAGCATGCTCTCCAAGCTCTAATGGCTTGAGACTGTCATTGGCAGCATGCTCCCCAAGCTCTAATGGCTTGAGACTGTCATTGGCAGCATGCTCCCCAAGCTCAAATGGCTTGAGACTGTCATTGGCAGCATGGAGAAATAACACGCTCACCTTTGGTTTTCCTTCAGAGAAATATTTCACTCTCTTCCCTCCAACAATGACATCACCACCAAGAACGGGCACAAGATCAGCCAGACATCTTAGGCTCAACTCCACGATTTCATCGTTGAGGTCACGAAGACCAATCAGAAGCTGAAACAGAGGAGGTTAAAGGTTACGTGTGAAAAACAGGTGAAGGGGAGCAAAGTGGCTCAGTGGAGGAGCACTTAACTCGTGAATGAGGGGACAGGCGGACATTTCTATTCATTTTGACCTCTGTAATAAGGACATTTCTCAAAGCCAACGCCAGTCAGTCCCAAAGGTGTCCTCAATAGAGAGGTTCCACTGTACAAACAACAGATCAGTTCACCGACTGCGTCCAAGCCGACTGTTTGTTGGACGTACCTGGGGAATGATCACAGACTGTAACGTTTCTTTATCAAACATATGAGCATAGCTGGAGAAGTTCTTCAACAGCACCAGTCGAATATGAGCATCTCGAACGTGGAAGATCTTGTACAGCTCTGGGATGATATGTAATCGGAATAACTTGTCCGGTAGGATGGCATTGTACTCATTTTCAATGTATGTTGCATTCCGCACTGAAAAGAAAGAAGGAGGTTTAGACATTGAGTATACGTACCAGAATTGAGCATTACTCAGGGGTGTGTTATTACTGGGTCATGTGGTACTTGGGAAGTCTGAAACACCCACCACTCCTGCAATGCATGCCTCAAGACCTGTGTTATAGACAGTTCCCAAATTGACGTAAACGAGAAAGATCTGCGCACTTCCACCGAAATCACAACCACAACCTCGGTCTGAAACTGAATAACGTGATGCAGAGAACCCCACGACAGCGACGTCAAAGACGTTGCGTCAGAGTCGACCATTGCTGCATCATGGATGGCGTCACGTCAGCTGGTTTCAGATCGAGGTTGTGGTTGCGATTTCGGTGGAAGCGCGCAGATCTGCAAATTCGAAAATCGTCTATAGCAGGAGGAAACTGGATGTGCAGTGAAAACTTCTGCCGTCAAGGAGAGTTGCCTTCTTTATCACACGGAGAATGGATCCAACCGGGGATTGAACCTGGACCTCTGTGACAGGTGCCAATGTTTCAATTGTTGCACCACTCTGACACCCCTGGTGGGCGAATGTGATCCACATCCCCATTCCCTTTTCATCATTTACGTACCTTTACTTGACGAGAGTACATGAGGCACGAGATATCGATCGGCCGACTCCTCGAGCAGCACGAACCGTGAGAGTAACAACGTGGTGAGTCTGGTTGCTATGAGATCAGCAGGAAGTTGCAGCAAGCGTGGCACCAGATTTTTGAAGAACTTTTCCTTCTGGTCTTCTGATTTGAGGGTAATGTTGCGGAGGAAACTTGTGATCTCCATAAAATCATTCCTGAAAGAAAATCAAGACCTCAGGCTTGGGTACTTCCAAGCAATTTCACAAAGGGACTAAAGCGACTGGCCAGAATTAGGATGATAGACTGTGAACTGCGGCAGCTACAGGTTTGTGATTTTAGGAGTAACCCTGGACAGAGGTGCCAATGACTTATAGATCAGTTTCGCTAGCGCCATCTTGCCAATAATCAGGTCATCACCATGGGAATGTCTAGTCCAGCCCCAACACTGGTGCCCGGTCCCAACATAGCTTACGCATGCGCAAATAGGATGCCAACGCGAAAGCGTGTTGTTTTTCATGGATCGTCGCTGATAAAACATCAAGTTTTTCACGGTATCTGACTTTATCTTCATGATTAATGGATCGAAATAGTTCCTTATGATTAGAGGAAACGTGTTAGGGCCAAAAATTAAAATTTGCATTGATTAATCACTATAAAAATGCAAAAATACTGCGCAGCAGAAAACTCCGTGGAATTTTCATTGCTTTTAACGTTGGCAGACAACTCACATCCGGGTTCTTTTCCCCCAGTGGGGGCCGCATGCGCAAGATCCCCATGGTGATGACCTAATTATTGACAAGATGGCGCTAGCGAAACTCATCAATACTCACCTGAACAGCTTATCTTGTAGCAATGATTTGACCTTTGGTCTGCTGTTTGGATCGTCATGCGTCAGGGCCTGCAACTTGCGATCAAATGACTTGGTCAGAGATCCTACAAACAAGAAGACTGAAGTATGAAGTCTGATTCTTTAGAGCCACACTGTATTGAATTTTACGATATTTTCATAAACAATGTGTTAGGAGAGTGCAGACTGTGTATGTCTCATAGCTTCTTAAAGGTCCCCAAAATACTTGCCTGATACGTACTTCAAAGAATCAAGCCCTAGTTTTCAGCACACGTTGAAAAAACTGCAGGCAGAGCCCTAATGTATTCAGATAGAGCATAGTACATTTTACACTACGCTAACGTCGGAGGACGTAAGCACTTTCTGAATTCAATACAGTGAGGCTTTAAACTGAAGACTTCTACTGCGTAGGCACCCAGTCGGGTGGAGGACATATTCCACTGAGAGCAACAGTCATTGAAGCTTACCTAACTCCGTCAAATACTCCATCAGCTGATCAGCGAGGACTCCAAAACCATACGCATCCCGGGCATGAAGCGGAGGGGGCTCCTTCTTGGCTCCTGATTTCAATTTGTCCTCAGGGGGAATGCAGTCCCGGTCACGACTGGCTGTACACTTCTCAATGAAGTCTTGTGACAGATTTGCCGCGCCGCATGCACACTCCATCCCTCCGAGTTTCCACGCACCATCAGTTCCGACGAAGATAGATGACATACAGATGTTGTTGTGACTGACAGCAGCCTGTGGGAGAAGTAGATAGAATGTTTAGATAGGGCTCTGAAGGAGGATTTTCAGGTGACGCACAGGGCTAGAATTAACCTGTGGCCATGGGCCACGGTGCCCCACCCTTTGGCTTTTGTGCCCCTGGAAATGTACACAGGACAAAAGCCAAGTTTTCTTTATTAATTCTATAAATTAATTAATTAACACTTATTAATTCTATTACAATTCTATTCTCTTACAAGTGCCCTAAATTTTGCAAGAATTGGCTTGCCCTTTTCAAATCCTAAGTCTAGCCCTACGCACTGTTCAGCTACGGTACACAAAAAACACAATTTTTCTGAAATTAGGACAAGGACCGAATATACTGTGAGGGGTCAGTCACTTACAGCATCATGAAGAAATGTGATTCCCTCGATTATATTGTACATGCCAGCAAGGATTTCACAAGGACTTAGGCCCTCGATCACCTGATCCAAACATTTCACTGGCTCCGTCACTAAGACGTGATTCCCAGATATCTTGCCATATGCTAAAAACTTTACTATCGTAGGGTGGCGGATTGTCTTGAGGTGCTGAAACAAAATGGTTAAAAAAAATTAAAACGTACAGCAGGTACGGTAAGTCATAAGATACGCTACTCAACAGGATCACAGGGATCTGCTGCTGATGGTGGGGGTGGGGGGTCAGTCATGTCTATTTATATTAATTATTAGTATTCTACGGTAGGTCTACCATAGGCCTAACATAAGATCAAGAGATCAAAACAGAGGCTAAAGGCAAGCCTCTCCATTTCTTTACATGCATGATACAGAAGAGAGAGAGGGTTGTACCCTTGATTTTACCCCAGAACCTTTACCGGTACCAGTACGTAGGCCTGTAGGCCTACATCCCCTCCCCCAACATAACAAACAAGACATAGGCCTAGCCTAGGTAGGCCTTGGCCTAGCGTAGACATGATTCTTCCTCTTCATTTTCTCAGTGTCAGTCGTGTCAAAACATTACATAGGCCTAGCCCTACATATTCTCAGAAAATTGTATAGTTTAGGAGGGTCCTCATCTAAAACAGCTCAATCACAAACTCTAAATAATTTTTTCAAACATTGTATCCGCATAGCGCATACCTTGACAAGGTTTTCTAGTCTTTCCCCTCCACTGGATTTGGACTGGATTTCATACACAAACGCGGACACCCCACTTCCATCCGTTCTTTTGGCGTTATGAAGGGCCCAGCCACGCTTATCATTGCTATGTACTGATTCGCCTATATCAACATCATTTAATAAACTCGACTCAGCACCCATATTTCTGTATATTTTGGTTTATTTGAAGAAAATTCATGCCGAAAATTCGTCAGATTTTGCCATGTCAGCCATGTTTCCTTCATCTGCAGACCAATATTCGAGGCTTCAGCGAGTTCCTGCCAGTTCTCCTAGATGGCAGCACCAGACGGTCAGCTGGCGCGCGTATTCGTCTCGTCGCCGCCCTCGAAGACACTTTTCGCCCTCAGCGAAGGGATTAGGCTGAATTTGCAGATAGAAAATGCGTGTATGGCGCCCTGCTCTCTCCTGTAGACCATAATTCCCATAGAATATCACCAATTTTGTCACAATATCCATATCGGAGTAGGCCAGGAGCTGGCGTTGAAGTTTTGGAACCTCCCAACGTGTCCGGACATTTTCGTCCTCCGCGGTCCAACATCTCCCTGGTTGGCAGCATCAGATGTCAGTTCAGCGCGGGAATTCTGCGTCGTCGTTTCGCCTTCAAAGACAGTTCGTCCTCAGTTTTCGCCCTTAGTCAAAAGGGTTTGATGGATTTTGCAGCTAGAAATTGCGTGTTTGGCACCCTGCTCTGTCTTGCAGACGAGAATACCTGTAGAACGTCATTAATTTCGTCACAATGTCCATACCGGAACAGGCCCGGTAATGATGTTGAAGTTTTGGAACCTCCTCCCAACGTCTGTCTACGTTCTCAAACCCGAGTTTTTCGCCCCGAGCCAGTTCGCTTGCAACTTCAATATCCCCAAGAAGTAAAAACATGTTTCATAACACGAGTCCAATCGTGAGAGAGAGAAAGAATGCATGTTTTATGTTGTATCAAAACACAGCATCAAGAATTCAATATCGGGTTGCCAGTAGCCGGATGTTGATCACTCTCCATCGCCTTTAGTTGGTCCAAGACGGCAAGACGTCACGTCCTACACCACCAGAAAGCAAATAAGAAAATCAATAGGAAATGAAGTGTTCGATCAGTTGATTGCGACGAATTAGCCGTTCGATTATGCAGTCCGGATCAACAGGTTTTTGGCTGTAGGTGTTCGGACCGATTCGTGCGGGGATGACCATGGCATTTATTTGGCAACTGTGGTTCCTGATGATAATCAGCTGGTCCTCGTGTGCAGGTAGGTGTTAAGAGTCACGCCCGATTCCTCTCTTATGGTGCGGTCAAAATACCAACTTGTATGATCACCATTAGTTGTTGGGGCGATCATCGCTTTCACGCGCCTCTAGACTGACAACATTTTGGCCCAAATTCATTGTTTCTCAGTTGCTGGCCCCACCTGTGATGCAGTTGCTGTACCGGTGTAACGTTTTTCACTGAGGCCCGTGAGCCAGTGTTACAATAGATTGACGGAATAAGCGGCGACTGGACAATGGGCGACAAACAGAGAAACAGCGAGTCCGTTGGTGTGTTCCGAACAATGGGAATCACACAGAAAAACGGCCACACTGAAGAACGTTACACCTGTACTAAAGTAGCCTATAAAGCTGCCTCTTGGGCTTCGGTAACGAGTATCATCCATCATCGTCCGACATCTCCTAACGACGAAACGACGTCACTAAATCGAAAGGTAAACCCTCCGTCACATCTCAGCAGTGATTCCTTCCTTCCATTTAGTGGGACTCGAGAAGGCGCAGCTGTGGAAGACCATTTCCAGAGGTTTCCAGAGAGATGCTTCAAGGGGACGTTTTTCAAGCTAAGCATGAGTAATCGAAACGCTGTGTATAGCGAAAATGCGGTTTAAGTCAAGTTTAAGGGCCAGATGGAAAAACCACGGTGAACTGCCAACCACATTTGAGTTTAGAGGCGCGACATTTTGCTGTTTTTGTTCGTCTTCGGTCGCACCGCTCGCAGCGCCGCTTAGTGGTGATAAAAAGTTGTGTGGGTTCCTCATTGGGATAGAGTATTCCGTCGTAGACGAACTGCGTCACATTTCATAAGGGATTCTGTCCTATACATCCATTCTGCATAATGCATCGTGTAGAAATCGCTAACCTCTTCCTACAAGGGAGGAGAAGCCGAGTCTTGACCTGAACTCAGTGAAGATGTATACATCTTGTCCAAACAAGGCTATCGACGGACTCCGTCTTCAGCCTTGTCCGAATCATGTCATCTTTTCCGTTAATGCATAAGTTATTAATGAACCTGACCCCTACTTGACCCCACCTCCGAGCCAATCAGAACTCGCGAAACAAATCACCGTTGGATACTTTCTTTGCTCTTCACGCTCGAATTTGTAACATGGATTTTGATTGGCACGTCGATTTTCCTTCGCGCCCCGATGATTGGCTGAGGCTCTCACCCCTTCAGAAACGGGAAATGTGATGGATTCGAACCAGGCTAAATGGCCGTCAGGCCAGATAGACTGGTGAGCACCAGATGGTCCTATATTGACTGGGTGCGAGATCTTGAATGATGCATGCGTTAGACATTATTCGACCAAAAATTCACGAGCGAGCGATGAATTTTTGATTCGATTAGGACACCGGGACCGGGTACCAGTCCATCTTAAATGCGTTTTATTCATGACACCAGACGTCACTCGACACTCGACACCCGATAAGCAGGACATGATTTGAGTGGGGATAGTGTATACACCGTGAAACGCTTCCGTACAGGAAACGTATAATCAAATGGCGGAGTGTTCATTATTAAAACATTCGAAATGCACCGGAAGTGTAGCCATGACAACCATGATATTTATCAATCCGCACAATCGACGAACACCAGGTTTTATTGGTGCTCAGACTGCACAGATTTCGGCGCTAATTGAAATCCGTTGTTCGGTGCTTAAAGACACATATTCCGCCGAAAATTCCAGCTTGTTAAAGCTCCGCCCAAAAATTAGCCAATGCCTACTGAAAACAACTTTTCATTCTCTCATTCAGTTCGCCGAATCGCGATGGGCTAATAACCTTTTTCTAATGAATGCATTAATGCTTTCCCAGGGGATTCTTGCTCTTTTTACCTGAAAGAAATCATTGCAGTCATATATCAAGGGGAAATGATCAGGCATAATAGGCGTCACGGCAATAACAACTTCGACACAAGTCATAACTTTCGCAATGGATGGCGTCATTAAGAAAATCCGCTTTCAGCTATAAAAATGTTGGAGAAAAAAAACCGGTGGTGAAAAGGGAAAGAGGTCCACCGGAAATTTCTGTCATGGATTGGATCTGCATGGCTAAGAAATACAGCTCATTCTGCGCATCACGTGGTCCTTTCAGACCTACTGAGAACTCAATGCAAAATGCAAACTTGACGCTAGGTGGCGATATGTGCAATGACGTCAATCATATCACCACTAGTAGCGGCGCTAGGTTTCCATCTTGGAAAGTAGTGCGAGCGCGGAGCGAACAGTAGAAATTCTACTGATTGTTAAGCGGTCACCCCATCACTCGTTTTCTACGCTTACAATATAGATCGTTGAAGATGGGCGTATAAAGGTATAGAGTGATACAAACATCGGTGGAGTAGATATAAAGTAATAATAAAGTTATTCTGTTTCATTTTCGACAAGATAAATACTGTTTTCTGCGAATAATACCATTTTGAAACAGAAGTTCGTGTCACGTGATAGACCAGGCCGCCGACGATGACGTCAAGGTTTTCAAGATGGCGATCTAGCGTCAATGGCAGTGTTAAAATTTTCATCCAAGTATCAAAAAATTTCAACGCTGCGTGGAGTATGTGCAAAATGGCGACCGACCAGGAGTCGAACACGTGACTCTTTCTCCTGTCCGACACTCACCATTGCGGCATCGCGCTCCCACAACGATGAAGAGGTTCACTATTAATAATCTGTGTCCCATTTTTCAGCCGATACCATCGGAATCTGGCCCATGTCCATTGCGAACGGCCGTGACGTGTCGGAATATCACAACCACGGCAAACCCAACATGGAACTCATCTACTACGGTGGCATCAACGGGCCGAATACGGCCGTCTATTTCCCAGGATCGGGCAGACATATACACATCCCGAAACTTAACGGGCTTACCGGCGGAAGTTTCAGCGTCGGTGCTTACATCAACATGGTGAACCACCCTTTAAAGACTCCAGTCCCGTTTTTCGGGTTGCTGTCTTCAACGGGCACCACTTTGTTTGTGATTGAAATTACCAACGATCTAAAGTTGTCGCACAGATTTCCGGCCAAAGGTTCGAGTGGCGAAACAACGTTTGCAGTAAAAAAGGAAGCTTGGGCGTTTGTAGGTAGGTTGTCGACGAAGGCCCGTTTCCACTGATACCCGTGCGTTTTCTGTCCCATTTGCGGTGATGTTCTGTAGGGCGTATCCAAATTCTTATCTGTTTTCATTGTATGTGATCTGCTCTCCGTCTGTTCTCCAGGCATGTCCTACAACTCGAAGACCGGTTTCACTCGAATGTGGATCGATGATACCGTCTCGGAGATCTCCCAACGTACCGACCTTCTCAGTGGCGTCACCAACGCCGTCATTGGCGCAGGGAACACAGACAAAGATTGGGGAATTAATTTCAAAGAGGGAGTTATTTCATGCGTCGTTTTGTACAACACTGACACTGCCGACAAGGCTATCATCCAAGCACGTCAGACATGCGCATTGTACGGTAGGTGCCACGTGATCAATGACAGGGACCAATCATTCCGCTCACTGTTTTGAATTAGCCAATCAGTCGCGCGCAAGGGTTGTCACCGTCGGGTCCTGAAGATGTCGCTTTGATCGAGTGCCTCACGGCGGAATACCACGTCGTCCAAGTAAATGGGAGATCGCGGATGGTAGGACGAAGTGTAGACTGCATGATTCTCGTCTTTGCCGCTCCACTCCCGCGGCGCTAATGTCCAAACCCGGGAACACCAATCTAGACTAAAAGCCAATTGCTTTTTAATGGCTATTCTCCTCTCTTTTGCATTGCAGGAAACAGCGCCGTGTTTTCAAAGACCGGCGCGGGCATTCCACCAGCCTCCGTCATGACAAAATCCATCCAAGCCGTCAGCACATTCGAGTGCACCAGCAAATGTCTTCGGGAGACCACGTGCCAATCGTGTAGCTTTTCTGACGCAGCAAAAATGTGTGTACTCGCCAGTCAAGCCTTGAAATCCTCCTCCCTGACGCCCTCTGGTGACTACAAGTCGTACAACTTCGGTGCATAGATATGAAGACAGAAGGCCCTATAGGTGGGGCTACTGAAGACTGAACACCATGCGCATCATTACCCGATGTTCATTATATTGATCAAACATATTTCAACCTCCAGTTTCTTCCTTTTTGCGCTGTAATACATCTCCCCGAAATGACCGGCGCTGATTGGTTGATCGACAATGATGATGATCCCGCAGAAAACGGGAATGCGCCGGCGCGCGTTCCTGATTCGTCAAATGGGCGTCGTCATGATGTGACACTCAGTGCGGGAGGTATTTTGGACAGTGACACTTCAAATGTACATGTATTTAGTTTCAACTCTTTTCTAGATGGTAACATAAATTATTGTGCTTAACTTGGCGTTAACTTTGTCTTTGCGCATCACCTGCATTCAAGATAATGTCATGATAATATTTTACTGTCAAGACAGAACCGTAAGGAAAATCATGACCTGTTTACCACTCTTTGGACCGTGGCATGCGGTCTATTTTGAGTAACGGACTTGGTCAACGAAAACCTGTTGGCCTAATTACTCACTTACAGGCCAATTACAGGCAGTGATAATCAGTAATCGACCAAGAACCCAAGTTGACACACTGTGATTGGTTCCGGCTAATCGATTCATGACGTAACGCATTGGAATTCCGTGACGTCACGCAAAAGTTTTATCGATCTATTTTTATCAGATTGGGACAGCTTTCTCATGACCTGCGTCGTTGCCATTTGGTTGGAAATACGGGATATGTGTGCATAGAATTATTGATTGTTTATACCATGTAGGGCATGTTCGGATTAAGCCATGGGATGTGGACCCTCAGTCGAACTTTTCGGTGAGTTTATGTCAGTTTTTTTGCGTTAACTTTGCAGAGATACTCTAAAGAGAGGAAAACCGCAGACTGAGTATCTATCGAAGGTCTGTAGGACTCTTAGGCCCAATAACGGTGTAAACTGTCACAGTGTTCCCGTTTCGCACTGTTTCTCCTCATTGTATAGGCCTATGAGGTACATTGTGAAACGAGATTGACAAATTTCTCTGTGTCACGCTGTTTGGCAACACCGAGATACGGGGAACACTAGTAAATGTTACACTGGCATCACCTTGGTAACTGAATCGAACATTCCGCACAAAGGTTTGGGATGAAGATTTTTATTGCAAAGTTGAGCCTACAAAGGCCTTCTCCACCAAGAAGGTCACCGTAATATTGTTGCCAGGCCTATAAACGGACAAAATTTGGTAGGAAATAGCCAAGTTTCATTCCTGCCGCAGCATGCAGTGCGGTCGGTTACCTGAGTCACCATGGGGCCAATATGTCGCATTTGACACTGGACACAAGGAGTGTTTTCCCCGGAATTTTTCGTCATTCCTCGAACAAGTTCATTAGGCCTACCTCTTACAACAGAAGTCTTCTATTTAACCACCACAAGTTTTCTTTCCAACTTGACAACAAAACAAACAATCTTTACTAAGTACCCTCGATATTGAATGACCTGACAAAATGTAAAAACATACAAGCAAATCACGATTATGTACGATTTTACGTTTCTCGTCTGTTTTCCCCTCTCAGATAAGTCGGTCTACACGTCCTTGCCGGGCACCCCCCAGCCGGAACAGCGGGTTGACAAAAACAAGAACACCATAGACAATGATAAGACACTCCGTGGTGACGTCATACAGAAGCAGTACGCGCGGAAAACGAGGGAGGAGAAGTTGAGGGAGATGGACAGGCGGCGGTCATCTGCTGCCAAGGTGAGGTCACAGGTCAAGGCCGGGTCAAGGTCATTCTGAATCTAACTGCATGGCGGTGATGGTGGATAGCCTTGGTTGACGCTAGAAATTTGAAAATAGCCCCGACAAAAATCTTCTTACAGGACGGGACAGCAAAAAATCAGGCAATCAAAGGTCTCCTGACTTTGAGACGCGCCCTTGTCAACTCCTTTGTTGACAATTCCTTACCTGGTTGTCATGGTGAGAGAAAATCTAATCAGGCTAACAAGGTTCACCTGCCCCTATCAGAAATTCATACCCCGGGCAGTGGGGAATTCTCATGCCAATCTTACGCTGGCCGGCCACATTTTAAATTCTTGTTCTGCTTGACACCGCAGGATTTTTATCATTAGGGAGTTTTCGCAAAGCACCCGAAACGCCAACGCGAACGCCAATCCTATTGTTCGATGCCACGAAGAAAGTACCGAACAAAAGGATAGACGTTCGCGTTGGCGTTTCGGGGGCTTTGCGAAAACTCCCAAATATCAAATTTCGCGTCGTGTATGGGTGGTTATATCCGCAAATACGGACATACAAAAGTAAGAAGGTTGTGAGTCGTGATCTCGAGTCGCCTTGCCAAAATCTTGATTCGTGGCTGAGAGAGACGTTGGGCGGCGCTGCAGTCGTATAATGATCTGGAGTCACAGCTGATACGAGACGTTGCTCAGTTTTGATCTTCTGCGACTCCAGATCATCTTACGACTGCAGCGCCACCCAACGTCTTTCTCAGTCTCGAAATCCCATCATAATGACTCGATATCATGATTTGCAACGTCTTGTAACGACTTTTTTGCGGATATAACCGCCCATACGCCTGGAAAGTATAGGAACACTAGGCCTCCCCTTTTACCCTCACGCAGTGATCTCTTCCAATGATCAAAGAAAGCAGGATTGCTGGCCGCTTCTCAGCCAACTTGTACTCTCTCTGTAGATGTCCTCAATCAATCCACCTTAATTTTGTTATGTTGTCCTTCAGGCGAAAGCATACACCTTTATTTTGCTTAATGTGGTCATAATCTCCTAAAACCAAATTAATCTGAAGGCTTAGGCCTGTCGAAAGTGCAAGTACTGACGTAGATTGTAGGGGATTAGACATCAAATCGTCAAAACTGGCGGGCTCTGACAGGAGAATTTTCACTCAAAAGAAAAGACAACAACTTTCCCATTACGTAGATCAACAGACACCCTAGTAAGGAATGATCAGGGTCCTGAAACGTGGAATGGACCTTCTTTCCCAAAGGGTTCTCTTGTTAAATGTCCTATCTTCGGACAGTTGACGAGAAAGTGGCGCTGATGTGACGCCCCCTTGTTTTCCTGTAAATTTATTGTGGGAACAAATTAAAATGCATGGTTTGTTATTTTCTCAAATTGGGCGTGAAAATAGCTCAAGGGGAAACATGTACTTGTTTTAGCGTGATGTATAAATTAATGCATATTTGGCATTCTTTCTTCACGAGTATGATGAGAGTCAACTACAGTATGTTTGAACTGAAGCAACGTTTCGTGGATGTTCAAGATTGTAACGGTGTAAAAATAACTTGGAGCGGAGGCAGCCGTCAGCCCAATTCTGATCATTTTTTCTTGATATTCCATTCCGAATAGGCAACGAACAGATTATTGGTCCAATGATTATTGGTCAAGAAATGTCGTGAGGGGTTCTTCCTTGACATAATGTGTGTCGATATGACTCGACACACTCCCTGTCTTTGCTGGTCATTTATACCAAATCGTGGCAGCAATGTCAAATTATGGTCATTTATACCAAATCGTGGCAGCAATGTCAAAATTAGTATCTATTTCTTTTGTTTCCTTCACCCTGGTCACTGTAGCTCAGTGGTTACTCCAGGGTTT
Organism: Notospermus geniculatus; assembly: GCA_002633025.1. Lineage (NCBI taxonomy): Eukaryota > Metazoa > Nemertea > Pilidiophora > Heteronemertea > Lineidae > Notospermus > Notospermus geniculatus. The sequence goes on from NMRB01000466.1 coordinate 228,425, forward strand.
TAAAAAGTCCCAGTGGGGGTGTGGAGCACCCGAACCACTAGGTGTAGTTGTTGTTGCCTCGTTGGGCTGCGGTGTGGTCGTCTGCAATGTCAGTTTATAGAGGTGGCGCTTTTCTTCTTGGGATTGGTCCGCAGTTCTGTAATAATTAGAACTAATAGCCTCTTCAAGTATAACAAGAGTGGTTATTTGCCCGAAGTAAGACAATATCCAGGTGAAATAGACTAGTTTGCTATTTCTTATAGTTTTTTTAATGTTTTTTAGGATTATTGTGACCGTGTTATGGAGGATCGGGACAGATTTTCCCTGTCAAGCCGCTATGGATCTCGCGGGACGTCGCGTGCAACTTCGAGAACGGGATCTCCATCAATCTACAGAGGTACACGACTTTAGACTGGTTTCAGTCTTTGCCGCTCCACTACCGCGGCGCTACTATCCGTTCCAAGCGCCGCGGCAGTGGCGGGCAGCAACGATTGGAACAGCAGTGACACCATGGGGCAAGCTGGTTGTGCGTCATAAAACACCCTGTGACACATTGCCCTGTGACATGTAAATGCGGGCTATAAAGATATCATTTGGGGGTAGATGTTTCACAATTGGCTCCTTGATCGGAATATAGATATGGGCGGTAGTCTTAAACATGTTAGGCCCGTTGTTTTAGCCTGATATACCGTTGCTGGTAGGGGTAAGGACACTGGTCCCTGGGGAGTTACATGGCAGCCATTTCTTATCATCTTTTGCATTGTCTGATACAACTCATTGCCTTTCTTCTTGCAGTGACTCCATTAGCGATGGCCAATGGTACACAGACGCCGCAACGGGATGACGTCAGATCGGCTGCGCCCGCCAAGAAACTGAGCGACTTGAATGAAGCGACCAACGAAAGTCTGCAACTCAGGTCAAAATCTACGGAGTCTGAAGAAAGAAAAGATGCGGCTCCTTCGAATGATACACTGACGAGGGATGCTGGGACTGACTTTGACGCCCAAGAGAACATAGAGGAGTCGGATGGTGGCCCTGCCTTTACGAAGGGTAAGGGTAAGGGGGTCAAACGGACAAAGGAGGGGAATGAAACCCCAGGAGTAGAAAATGGTACGGAGAAAAGAGGAAAAGGTGAAATAGGGGAAAAGAGGCCCGAGAATGAAAAACGGGTTGAAAATGCTGAGGAAAATGACAGTACTTGGATACCCCATCCTCATGCGGTTGATCCTGGGGACGAGCTTACACAAGGAGCAAAACTGAGTAACGAGGTGGTCGAGAATACTGGGGGTGCAAGGTCAGGAAATCACGTGACTGTGGTGGACGATAAACTTGAGTCTGATGAGAAAGAGAATAAAAGTGATGTTTCAGAGACGGTGCCAAAGAAAAGGAAAAGGAAAAAGAAAACACCTAAAAAGGTGAAACCTGATGTTGAGAATGGAGACGTTGATATTGAGAGGTCAAGGTCAGGGTCAAGGTCAAGGGAGAGAAAACAATCTGATGGCGACGTCGTCAATGAAAATAAAGCAGACTTTGTTCCCACGGCTGAAAACGCTGAATCTATCACAAAATCAGAAAACTGTGGATCAGATAGCGTGGCTTTCAACTCCAACAATAGCGCCATGAATGGTGACATTGGCGATGACCTTGACCCCGATGTTGGAAACGACCTTGAACTTGCGGCACCGACTTTCCCGAGTTTTTCCGCTGGGAAAGTAGGCGGAGGGACGAAGGGGAAACGGCCGATGAAAAATATGAGATAATTATGGTTTCCGATCTCAAGATCGGAAACCATATAGGCCCGTATGCACCAAGGTGGTTTAAAATTTGGCTTAAACCTAGATGGGCAATTCTCCGGTAACGGAATTACAAATCAGAGCGAAATTTAGTCATAATTTTTGCTCCCACCCTTATCTGGCAAATAGGACGGGTACGAAATCAGTCATATCCTGCACATATCAGTCCAAAATATTTTTGAGCAGGTTCAAACCCAGCCTACAATTCAAGCTTAAGGAGCAGTGCTGCCCACTTTTGTCGGTAACGGAATTAATCAGAGAGGCAGTGCAAAAGCAGTCACCAACTTTTAAAAAATTCTTACCCGATACCCGCAGAACGTATTATTACAATAACAGTATGATAATACAGCTTAGGTTGTCAGTTCTCAGTTCAGATATTAACCGTCACCAAATCTTTCCACATGTAAGAGAAATTAACATTTCTAAAAACAGTGTGTGGTAACGGAATTACAGTAACGGAATTACAAAAAAAATACTTCTGAAAAGAAGGCTTCAAAGTCATATTTATCCCAACTGTATTGTGTTGTATTTGTCCATTTTTCCTCAATCAGATCTTGTAGATGTGAAATCAATCAAAACACCATGATTTTCATGGATGTAATCTGACCTACGGGGGGGGGGGCTAAAGAAGGGTACCAAAACAAGGTCATGTCAGGACATTCTGTGCAAAAAACATGAATTTTAATTTTCATAAATTTATCTTGCCTTATAACTGAAAATACTTCACATTATAATTTTCAGCATTGTTTCCTGAATCTCCTAGATTTTTTGCGCATCTAAACGAGTTGTAATATGAAAGATGAAAATAAAAATTTGATTTTGTAATATGCATTCTCTACTGGAGAATTGCCCAGATTTACTAATCATGGATTAAGCATGGATTAAATCATCCGAACTTGAACCTGCACCAACCTAGTTAAACCACAGATTAAGTTGTCCATGTTTCATCCATGGTTGAACCAATTTCATAACATAAATGGCGATTACCAATGGATTAGGTCACACTCTGTGGACACGATGTCATTGTAATATGCTGTGGCCAAAAAGAATTAATCCAAGTTTAAACCCACCCCTCTACCGAGCAATTGCTTGGGATACCTGTTTCACTATCCGGCTGACTGTAGTTTGGTGAACACCTTCAAGATCACAACCTGTCATCTGGAAATGACCTGTGGCGTAAAATCGTAGCGTATAAAAGCCAGCGTTCCTATTGGAGTTCGTTGTAATCTCTTCTTCTATCCAATCCAAAATTACATCTACCAAAACGTTCTCCTTGGTGAAGAGGTATATCTTTTGTGGAAATCACCATATCTAAACTCCTCCATCGGATTGCTCCTATCTCGAATCAGCCGTTCTGGCCATTGAAAATTGTCAACTTGTTCAAGAGCGTCGATCCAGTCCATATTGTCACTTCGATCACTTCGTCAAAAATGGCTTAATCCAAGTTTAAACCTACCCCTTGGCAGGTTTAGAATAATCTGTGATTTAAACACCGGATAAAAATTAATCCTTGTTGGTGCAGGCGGATTAATTTTTTAAACCATACTTAAACCTAGTTTAAGCCTAATCTAAGGTTTATCCACGTTGGTGCATACGGGCC
>NMRB01000466.1:234497-253144 GCA_002633025.1 Notospermus geniculatus
CAATCGTCTTCGACTCGGAAGCTTTCGGCAACCTTCGGGCAGCCATTATAAGCACCTCGTCCGTATATAGCGGATTAAGTTCGACCACCATATGGTCGGTGATCAGGTCAGAAGTGATGCGGTTGTAGCATTGCGCAGACTAGAAATAGTTCCCTTATAATTTTTTATTTAACTGATGTTGTGTTTGCACAAAATGAGTTATTTCGCAATAAATATTTATATAAAAAACGTTTGAGTGGTTAAACTGTGCATTTTGCAACGATTTTTATTGAAAAATTCGTATGCATTAGGTGACTGTTTCTCCCTCCCCACCTCGATCACGAAACAACAATGGCCGCCATAGCTTCACCACTTGAGAAGTTCAACGTGCTGTTATAGCGTGACTAACCCTTCATCAGGTAAGGTAACATGCTTCAACTCATTTTTCTATATGTAGCAACATTCACAATGCCTAATTGGTGACTTAGATCATTCAAATAGATAGTTTGAACAGTCTTGTCGAACCGATCTTCATCAAAGTAGTTCACGGAGCAATATGGCGCTGTCCGATATACGTCAGAGTTACGATGTTGGCACGAATCGTTCTCTGACGTTCAGATTGGGGGAGTTCGTGGTAGAAGTTTTTGGTTTAAGTCACGGAAGAAAGTTATGACAGTACTGCACTTACCTGGCATCTGGGGGATACTAGGCAGGCTGGCTATGCCATGGGAATTGCCAAGCCTACCGTGACTGCTCACACTCACGAATTTGTTGATTTCCTGATCGGCTATTGCACCAGAGAGTATTTGTCTTCATCAACCATGTCAACCAGACGAATATGAGCAGTTGTCGCAAGATCTTGTGGACACACATGAAAACGTTAGATAGAAGTGTCATTCTTTTCATAGATGCCTTGATTGTGAAGGTTCAACGGCCTGATCATGCTTGATATGCGGATTTCTGAGGAAGGCATCGTAAGAGTTGTGGCTCAATGAAATGGGAACTTTCAGAATGATCCTGTGATTCATGCTGGTGGCCAAACAACCTGTCAACAGGCTGGTAACAGCATGTAAACAGGCTGTTAAGAGCACGTAAACAGGCTGTTAACAGCATGTTAACTTCACCAGCTTATGGAATTCAGGTTAACAGATCTGTAAACACATACATGTAATACACACAAACATTTGACCTCACCCAGTGGACCTCATTATTATCAAGGTAGTGAAGCTTCGACGTGTATGAGGCTTTGGTAAATTGGTCGCTTGACTACGTCTTTTAGAACGGCGATTAGTTCTCCAATTAGATAGCGTTGGGAGGAGAGAAAGACTGGCCGCATCTAGGGACGCTGTCCTACCTCGAATCATCTGTCGAGAAGTTCCGATAAATCACCGGCGGCAGGTGGATGCAAAGCCGTTATTACCGTTTTATGTGTGGTCAATTGTACATTTCCACTGAACACACCCCCGCCGCCGCCGCCACGTGGCCACCTTCCCGTGTCCTCATACAGAAAGTTTGACACTCCAAGGGCCTTATTAGAAGAATCTATGGTTCGAACGTTTCACAATTTATTTCGAGTGGGTTGAAACGTTAAATGTTTTGAGAAAACTATTAGTTTATCAAGCCAAATTCTTGCTTAATGCTTCCGCGAGATGGCATAATTCTCAGCAATCTGAAAAAAGTCTGATATTTGGGGAATCACGCCCAAAGCACAGAAACTGATGACTACTAGCGGCGGGTCCCGGGATCACTGCGTCCAGCAGACCTTGTGAGCAAGAAAAAGATGGTTCAGAGGTGGTATAAATCATCATTTTTTTATTACTTTCTAGACTTGGACAGTAAACGTTGCATACATCGGACTCAACTGGACCAGACATTTTAGTCCCTTATCTGCAAAATCTGTTATATGCGATGCAGTTTTAATGGAAATGCATTAGACTGGGACTGGACATTCAGTCCGTTATACCAGGGCCCGGTTGCACAAAACTCACGATAGCGCTAACTTGGTGTTAGCGCTAACTTTATGTTAAGTGGCATAAAAATCCTTTGTCTTTTTACATCATTTAACATAAAGTTAGCGCTAACACCAAGTTAGCGCTAACATGAGTTTGTGCAACCCAGCCCAGGATCTGTTGCATGCCAGTCTGTTATATGCATTGCAAGGTTCACTGTATTTGGCAGTTCTGTGCAAAGTATCAAGCCCTGGGCAGATTTTGCAAGGTTGTTGCCTTTGGCATGTACACTCTTCTTGCCTTTGGCATGTACACTCTTCTTGCCTTTGGCATGTACACTCTTCTTGCCTTATTGTCAAGCACAATGGCCAATACCATCTGTGTCTTCGAGTCCATCTTGTGACTTTCATCCAGTTCCGTCATAGGTTTGTCCATGCCTTGTTTTCCAAACAAACACTTTGTCTTCATACGCTGTCAGAAGGCAGACGTCGCTTGGGTGGTAACTAAGGGAATGTACACATGAGCGGCCAGGATGTTGTAATTTGGTGGTAACTTTAGCCTGGAAAACAGATCAACAGTTTACACAATAATCAAAAGGGTCAATACTTATTGACAGCGCCATATCTTGTTTACTGAAATATTTTATTCGGCAGCTGACTGGCCATTTACTTACATCAACTAGATCCCACACATAGACAGCCCCATCCTCTGAACCATTCAAAATATGAGTGTCATCGCTATTCAAACAGTTATCTGTCATGTAATCTGTGTTTTTATGTCCAGTGTACCTGCAATTATAATAAAGAATGAGAGGGTATTGTTTCATTGACAGGGAAACTGGGTCATGTGGCAGACCACAAGGAAGGTCCCACACTAGCCGGCCGCCACGAGATAGAAAAGCTAATGCATACAGTGGCGCTTTCAGAGAAAACCAACAAACTTGACTAAACCATACAAATACACTTAATACAGAGGATTTTAAATGCACATACTCATTTAACATTTCACCAGAATCCTTGTCAAAGAGGCGAAGAGTGCTGTCAAGAGTTGAAACAAGGACACACTGGCCGTCTTTGGTAAAACTGGCTGATGTCACTGGTTCTGAAATGGCAAAAGCAAAGATTTAATGATTTTGACAACTTTTGAGCGTGTTAAGGGGGACTAATTAATAAGGGGGATGCTAGAAAGTTTAAAATCGATTTTGCAGAAAATTGTGCGAGTCTCAAGCATGCACCTTGCCACTGGGAGTGTGGTGATGCAAGGTGACAGACTCATTACCGATAGGTTGTTGGTTCGATTCCTGGTGTGAAAGGAGTTGTAGTCCTAAGGCAAGTCCAACTCAATATAGCCTTGTACTGTAAGGTCATATTCATATGGTTATTTTTTCTACCGTGATGTGTCAATTCCTACTATGAGACTTACTTCCAACGAAATCGACAAGAACCTGCCCATTTCTGAGGTCATAACGTCTTGTCCTACCATCAGCAGATCCAGTAAGTATTTCATGGTCAGATACCTGTATTGCAGTAACACTGTCTTTGGCTTCATCCAAAATCTGAAAAGGGGTACAAAAAAGAAATTATCATGATTACTACGCAAACATGTACAATACTGTAAACTCGCCAATGTTCGTGATGCTAGAAGTTGGCGAATTTGTGTGTTTTAAAAATTCACGCATTTCCTGCATGAAACTACATGTATTTTATTCAATTATTGTTATTGCACTGGACATGGTGAAATTCAGCTTGCCTGTATCAAAATATCCTGAGACGCAGGCCATTTCACACGGCTTTCGCCTCTCTTAAGAAGAGAAGAGAGCCTGAGAGGTGTGACATGGGAGATGTGACTTGTGAGGATGCTGTCATAAATACCTGTATAGGCTCCGGCCGCCTACTCCGACAATCCCATATTCTCACACTCCCATCTATAGAACCAGATAATATCACACTTGAGTCTTCATTGAATTTCACACAATTAGTCCGACCTGCAAAGGTTTCAATCATAAGCTTAATACAGCTTAATTTTCTCAGAAGGAGCACCAGAAGAAGGAGATTGACAAACATCTCCCCGATATTTCACTCCATGTACAGTAAACCTTGCCTAAAGGGCTCCGCACACTGGCGACTAAAATAGGGGCGACTACCGATGCGACTACTACGTCGCCTGCAATAATTACCTTTGAGGTCGATCAGTGATGTTATCCACGACATCACTGACCTTCCAAATAAGCATTTGTCGCAAACGAGTCAACAAAAACTAAAAAAACTAAAAATATGTTCAGTCGCCTCTGTGGTCGCAAGGGCGGTCGCCTAGAAAATCGCTCGAAAAATCGCCAGTCTGCGGAGCCCTTAAGTCGACAGCGTTTCTCAAAGTGCACAAGTCATCACAATAGCAAAAGCCCCGATTTTCCGCAACGTTATTTCTAATGAGATGTCCTGGTCTAAGTCATCAAAACGACTACTGGTAAATTGACACTCGGCGTTTGGTCCCAAGTAACACAAATCCCTCTTAATTTCCAACTCTAAGTCGTCACTGAAAAAAAAACAGTCGGCCGCTGCCGGCAAGGTCTGCACATGTATACTCTTACAGATAGTGCTGCCATCTACACTTGGCTCAAGACACTAATTTATGTACTGTTGAAGGAGTGGTATGGCCCAATTTCCCTGAATAAGGACAGGTTAACAGCACCCTATCGTAAAAATAGAAGTTCAACCAACTCAGCGAAAAATCCAAATATCAATATACGGTATTAGTGGGAAACTACCGGTACTTAGCTGTGCTTGTCAATTTGATCAGCAAATTGAATTCTTACCAACATGTCCTCTGAATTTTCTTAGCACCTTTCCTGAGGCCACATCCCAGAGTATCACAGTTTTGTCCATACCACACGAGCATAGCTGAGAATTGTCACAGCTTCCCTGTGCATCAAGCACGTCGTAGCCATGTGCATTGTATGTCTTTAGAAGTGTATTCGTGTGTGGATTCCAGAGTTTTACTGACTTGTCACTCCCACATGTTAAGCAGTAATTACCATCAGCTGTAACAGGAATTTAAATATCATTTGTGACCCTCCACTACAAAACCAGTGTAAAGTCGCGCGGAAAATGAGCCTAAATGGACTGACATGACACCAGGAGATAGACAGAAATAGAATCGCCGAGACTTCACAACAGACAGACAGACAATACTGAAATTGACAAATACATTGGTGCCAACTTGCTAACCTCAGTGACTGACGTTTGGTTTTGTGTGGAAGGTTACCGGGTACATTTGTCAATTTCAGTGTATTGTCTGTTGTGAAGTCTGAGTGATCCTGTCTATGGTTTATCTCCTGGTGTCATGTGAGTACATTTAGGCTCATTTTCCATGCGACTTTACCTAGTTTTGTAGTGGAGGGTCACGTTTCAGAGTGGGTCAGTGAAGTAAGGAAGGAAAATGTCATACACATGCCACTAACTGCAATCTAACCCAAAGAATTGTACTGCACAGACAAAATATTTTTTTAAAAGAAGCGTTAGGTTTTACTCTACTCCATCCAACAGACAACCATCAGCAGGCAGGGGTAGAAGACGTACATTTTATCCAAGGAGTACTCCTTCTGAAATGCACTTCCTAAAATCCTATATGTACGGTAATGAAGAGTGTACTCTCTGGACAAACGACAGAAATCAAGGAACATGGATGACAGGATAGCCCTTGACAGGATGTGCCCATGATATTCAGGGTTTCAATTGTTTACTTCAGTTATAGGCCTTTCCACCCATGTCAGTTGTGTTTCTCCAGCTTCTCACCATTAAAGCGCACAGCCCTCACTGCACGTTGTTTGCATTCGATGATGTGAACCACCTTCTCGGGAATCTTTTGCGACTCTTTTGATGCCATTTTACTGTCTGAACAGGTTTTTATGCTGCCTAAAATTGGAAAGAAAATGTCACATTGCAGAATAACGATGATTGCCATGTAGAGTACATAGAACATCCTGAATTGAATGATGATATAGTAGGCCTAGGCCTAGTTGGGATAAACTGTTGACCATGTGCCGAATTTCTGGCGAGTTATTTTGTTTTAGCACGTCGAATACCTGGCGAGCTCATTTGAGTTTTAGGATCATATCTTAGAACGTTCCTTAACCCTTTCACTGCGTATACCCAGCACTGCCATGTATAAATCGATGTCGTTAAAATGTTAGTACACGGCAGTGCCGTGTGGCGTGTATGGGGAATCCCCTAAAACCGTTGCTCCTTGGCACTGGTAGTGCGGGGCTACCCGTTGAGGAAGTTTGGTGGTGCTGACGTTTTGGCACAGTTTGAAGCAGAGACGAGAGTGATGCGGGTTTAGACGATGATTTGGGCGATAGGCCTAGGGCTAGGCTAGTTCAAAAATGCTGGGAGATTACTCTGCTGGAGATCAAGAGGATGATTCAGATCATGAGATGAATGCATGAAGACCTGACCATGCTGACCTCCAGTCCATCCCATCGCATGGATTTGCATGCATATGCATGGTCTCACTCTCATGATGATGATGCATGCATGCAATGCATGCATGCATGTATGAGTCGATCCTTACTTACCGTACCGGTAGCCATATGCACTCAGCTCAGTTTCCTAGGCGTAATTATTTCTTCAATTACTTCAAAAACTTGAATATGTTGAGTGAATGGCACGAAATAGGCCTAGCGAGCTCATAAATGACATGAATGATGTGATTTTGGCGTGTTTCACCTGTTTTAAAATTGGTGTCCAGGAACTTCACCCCAGTACCAGAACTGGCAAGCTAAAGAGGTCGCCACCATCGTTCCTCGGCTTAGCCTTGTTCCCTGGCCGTTGAGCTTGGTGAGATAACGGTGCATGCTAAGCATTTTTACACACGTGGATTTGATATGTCAATAGGGAGTTTTTCGCAAAGGCCCCGAAACGCTAACGGGAATGTCGATCCGCCTTTTGTTCGGTGCTCTATTGATGATGATGAACAATGGGTTTTGGCTTCGCGTTCGGGGGCTTTGCGAAAACTCCCTTTTTTATTTGCTGTCAAAATGTGGAGAACAAGTGTGCGATCATTTTTTGCCTTTGTTTTCGCTAATATTTGCAAAATTCCAAATGGTTTATCTCTTAATAAATAAAATACATTTACGACAGCAGAGCAACAAACGACCGAATGTCAGGAATGCGCACACGTGCAAGAAGCCAACAACAGCGAGTGCAAAAATCCCAAGTCTGAATATTCGACCTGGCATGCCTGGCGCCACCCTGTCTTCTGTCGCCACCTTAGGTGGCGCCGGTATCGAAGACGTCTATGTCGAGGGGTGGAATTGCAAAAATTCACATGATGTCAGTCTCCCGAGGCTAAAATTGCAAATATGACGTCAGTCGCCCGGGCGTGGAATTTGAATGTGGCATGTTTCATGTCATTTACGTTTATCGTCAATTTTCCTTACCTCACTAACTTTTAACTTGCATTTAATACTACCAATAAGTAGCCCATTAAAGTCACTTTTCTTTCTTCGTCATTTACAAACAAGCAAGGTACCAGGTGTAAACCTGATGTAGCCTCAAGCGGAGAATTGATACAAGGCTACACATGTTAAATTCACCGTGATCTGACGCGTCATCAAGACCTCATCGGCTGTTTTGCCGCGTTAGAGGTGGAGTGTATGGTTACCGGGCTGGCGTAAAAATCTAATGCTGCCAGGTGTTTAATGTCGCTATGCGATACTTTGAATCTCTTCAGGTGAGGATGGGGAGGCAACTGTAGCAAAAACGCATTTTTACGTGAATAGCAAACCGTGGTTTGTCTCTTATAGAAAGTACGCCGGAAAGCCCCAACATGGCTGTAGCACAGGGATAACCGTGATAGGGTACAAGTGCTCAGAAGTCACGGAAAAGCGTGTTTTTCATGCAGATTTGCGCCGAAAAATGACAAAAAATGCAGTTCTGCACTCCCGCAAGGAGCCAAATGCCCCCCCCCCCGGCGTAAGCTAGTTGCAGCCCTGATAGCAGTCCATTTTGCAATAGGCTTGACAACAGAGAGTGTATAAAATCGACATTAAATATGAATCTACAGTTGATGCATTGTCTTCAAAACCCGTCAGTTACAATAGATGAGGAATGACTGACTCATATTTATTTATTTTTATTTATTTTTTCTATTCCGCTGTGGCAGCCCTCACGGCCACACCCACCATCCCATATCACCGGCAGACTTCTCACATTTTGTAACACGGATTTTAATTGGCACATCGATTTGCCTTCGCACACCGATGATGCTGAGGCAGCTGAGCTCCTCAGAAGCGGGAAATGTGATGGATTGTAGATGGGCGTCAGGCCAGATTTGCGCTGCATGTTTCTGCGGATTTTTCTCCCCTTTTTTTCTCATTCCCGGTATGTTCGAATACATTCTCTGTCGCAAGACAAATTCAGAAAAATCCTTCCAAGTGTGGAAATAAAGAATATAAATGCGTCTTTGTGAATCTATAGCAGTAACCGTGTGGCCCCTTTTAATAGTGAGGTTTCGCAAGCGCCCGGTTAGGCCAAACGACAACGTTTATGTATTGTTTGGGTGAACCCACACAATAGATAAACGTTGTCGTAGGGCCTAACCGGGCGCTTGCGAAACCTCACTAATATCTCTCTGACTTTTTTATCGGCCATACGACTGTAGCACAATTGAATCAAATCTTATCGCATTTGTCAACAGCGATACAGAATTTGATGGATGTGAAATTTTATGGGCAGGTTTTTCTAACACCTCTCTGATGATGATAAGATGAGATTCACACCATGAAATACAAGTAACAGTAATAAAACAAATTTCAAGGAAAGCGTAGGAGAGTGCCACGCGCCTGTCCCGCTTTGATCATACCTTTTCACTGGCAGGATAGCTTTACCATCGCGGAAAAAGATATCACCAAAATTCTGTCACAGAGCGATTTTCTTATCACTTTATAGATGTAAACTATGAAATGACACCGTCCATATCTTGCTTTATGTTCAGGAGGCGAACCATAATCCGACGACAGCTTCTGATTCAGGACACGTGCCAGGCCAATCCTGTGGATATTAAGCCACGCGGNAATTGGAATATAATTCGTGTTCTTACAATAAAATACGCCTGAATGATCGGCGTTGCCAATGTAAATAGCTCTATAAGTGCTAATGGCATACAATGTATTCTGATATAGTACATTGTGTACTTAAGGCTATTTGTATTTGCATTTAATATGTGTAGGCTACCGTGTATTGACGGCCTTAATTTAGTAAGTCGGTTTGTTTCCTGTTGTGGACGATTTGTAGGTAGGTTGAGAGTTTTTGAGAATTGCCTAAATTTCCGTCTTGGCTGGCAGTGAGTGTCCTTGTCCTGGTCCTAGTGCAGGCGGAAAGGGTTAACGCCGTCCAGGCTGGGTGTTCAAAACTTTGACGTTAACTCTAACGTGGCGTTAACTGCAAACTGATGGAGATAACGCCAAGACGGCAATAGTGAGGTTTCGCAAGCGCCCGGTTAGGCCAAATGACAACGTTTATGTATTGTTTGGGTGAACCCACACAATAGATAAACGTTGTCGTAGGGCCTAACCGGGCGCTTGCGAAACCTCACTAATAACGCCACGTTTTCTGTTTTGAAAACCCGGCCCTTGGTGACGCAAGCTTGTCCCCCCCCTCGGGTTGCCCCCGGCGAGGCGTACTGCACGCTTCGCTGGGTAGGACAGAGTTATTTTTTTAGCTTTATACCGAAGTATTGATGCAGAAGTGTTAATGTGATAAATTTGAAAAGCTCAATATTCTTTGCAGGAGACGTGCAGATGAATACTGATAGGTGCTAATAGACGGTCTGATATTGGCAATGAGTCACAATTTCATAGATTAAAAATGGCTGAAGCGCAGCAGGCATTGGACGGGGCACCGAGTTCCCCAACCTTGAAGTCACAATCACAAACAAAAACAATTTTATCGCCAAGAAATCCTGGACACCAAATAGCCAGGATACCGTCTCCTCCACCAGAAGTCAAGGAGGCAAATGCCAAGAAAAATGCGGAGAGAATGTCGGCAAAACATCGGTATCCTCCGTCATTGGTTCGGCTAGCGACAGTTACTATGGCTCCTCGGTAAGTAGGTAATGATATTTGATATCTGCAGAAAGCCAATTATTCATTGACTGGCAGTTTTGTCCTTGTTCCGTCGTTTCTTACATCTCAAGTGTTAGCTTAAACTTGCATCCTGAGGTAATCAGTGGTCCTTAGCGCTCGCTCCCTACGTCACCGCACATCCTGAGGTAATCAGTGGTTCTCAGCGCTCGCTCCCTACGTCACCGCACACATCCTGAGGTAATCAGTGGTTCTTAGCGCTCGCTCCCTACATCACCGCACACATCCTGAGGTAATTAGTGGTTAGCGCTCGCTCCCTACGTCACCGCACACAAACATCCTGAGGTAATCAGTGGTTAGCGCTCGCTCCCTACGTCACCGCACACATCCTGAGGTAATCAGTGGTTCTTAGCGCTCGCTCCCTACGTCACCGCACACATCCTGAGGTAATCAGTGGTTCTTAGCGCTCGCTCCCAACGTCCCCGGACACAAACCTGACCGCTGATTACATCATGGTTAAACTGTTACAGTCAGAAGAATAAAAAGAACGGCAACTATATCGAAGGTCCCCATCATTATCGTAAAGTCATTACATTGGATGAGGCGATGAACGCCCGGCCACCTTTACCGAGAGATTTGGATGGACCGACACCTTGTGCGTACACTCCACAGAGCATGCCGAGGGAACGGAACGCTCCGGCGTTTTCATTTGGTCGAAAAACGTGGCCAGAAAAAGGTAAGTCTGTAGTGGGTTCATGCAGGGTCGTGGAGTCGGAGGAGGCCTGGGAACTCTCATCCTCGCACCCAGTCTTCACACACACTCCCCTTCCGCGCGCTTGGTTCTGATTGAGGGAGGGGTGCGACCGTGAATGACCTGACTGAGATTCTCAGGATATGGAGAACTCCGTGGCTTACTGGAAAAGACGGTACAGGCGGAACGGAATCACCTCGACCTGGTTCTCTTCGTTTTGCTGTTGCTCAAATTACGTGGTAACAAAAATAGATAAGAGAGGATGCTCCGCCTGTTCCGTTCCGTTACGCCTATTACAGGAAGCCAAACTCTTGCTGCTGCTGCTGCTGCTGCGCTTTCGTTGGTGATTTCGAAGATCTTTTTCTGAAGCATTGCACTAAATTTCACAATCTGTTTTCCCATCAAGGGTGAGGTGTTTGTCGGGTAAAACCTCCACCAGACAATAAATGTCATGTGGAACTCGAAATGGAAAGACAGTGGAAGATAACCATGTATCCCTTTCCTTTCAGATGGTTATGGTGCTCGAACGTCCTGGTCAAAGACTTGGTTTAATACTCCACACATTTGGCAAGATAAGGTGGACTTTCATTCAGAGAGACGGGTGAGAGACAGATCAGTCTTCACAGCAGGCGCGCCCTCCACTACGCGGGAGTGTTCTCATGCGAGTTGGCTCTCATTGGGCAAGGAGTCACCATTGCTGGTCTCCTACTTTACGTCTTGACCAACAACACAAGCGACTGCCCATAGCTTTCTACAGCCGAGTTGCCCATAGAAAGACAACTTGTGCCAGAAAACTCTCACGTGGAGGAACGCCTTGTATGAATTTGTCCGTTGTTACGGGAGAACTCGCTGTTTTCGTCTAGGGTTTGAACATTGTATTTCATTATTTTCAGTGGCCGTCCCCAGGTCACTACACACAGAGAAGTCTTCTCGGTCCAAAACAGCCCTCAGCACCTGAGGCCCCCTCCTTCTCACTAGGGGCTAGAAAAGACTTCGTCTTGACGAAGAAAGGCGTGGAGAATGAACCGTCTCCGAACGAATACAATCCCTCACGAGCGGATAAGGTGGTGCACCGATCAGCTCCTGGTTTCTCTCATCAGGTTAGGAGACGGACGATGTTGTGGAATCAAAAAGGTGGGTTTGCTACAAATATTCCCTGCTCGATTCACATTTCCCTGCTTGATTCACATTTCCCTGCTTGATTCACATTTCCCAGCTTGATTCACATTTCCCTGCTTCATTCACATCATGTGAATCTGTGGATATTGTAATCTTCTCTCCCTTTTCTGCAGAACCGACCCCAGACCCCGGACAGTATCGTGGACGAGTCACGCCAACACGATATCATCGACCTGTTTACTCTTTCGGATTTAGGAGGGAGAGGACTCACAACTTGGGACCTTTTGCAACATTATGAAGGACCGCAATTAGTGCCTGATTGAGGTTCTGAAGGGTGTTATAAAAGTTGATCTGTGGCATGAATGGGCAAAATTATCAACATTGTCAGGTGATACTTCTCGAAACACCCAAGAATTCACCGTAGAGGAAAGTGTCTCAGGGGTTACAGGGAGCATCTTGCACTGGCCAGCAGATGAATTGAGACACGTTCCATCACATCTCTTGGCTTTTGGTGGTGTTCTGCCCGAATTGGAACACACAGCTACCACGGTTACATGTATATCAGTTTTTTAACCGGGAATGGGATTTTTTATTGTATATTCTTGCCTCCTAACTTTCACAGTATTTCTGAAACAGTTATACAACCATTGTAACTCAAGTTTCCCTTGCCATTTCTAAAATGAGCGATTTTTAGTTCGTTGAATATGATTAGAAAATAACGGGCGTGGTCCAAATTATGTAAATAATGTATAGAAGTCCAGCAGTACCAGAGTCAATTTAATGCGATTTGACAATTTTCTGAGGCAAGTCAGGGTACAGAGCCTGTAATTTGAGTACTCAGATAAAACAGGCTATTTGACTGTGGTACATGTATCTCGGTCTCCAGCACACACTCACTAGTTCCTGGGTTCACCACTAAGTGTCACTGTTTGGTTTGTGCAAGTTTTTATTGCACGGGGTTTAACTGCTGTTGACGGGACATATATTCAGTATTTTATTCCTTGCCTTGAACAATTTTTAATAAAGGTATGTTTTTAGTAAAGAATTGTTGTTACGTTTGACAGTGTATCTGATTTTCTCTTGAGCATGTTGAGACAACCAACTACTTTCTGTCCCCGACCTTTTTTGCCATTGGTCGAGACTGAATCAGTGCTCAAAATGGCACTGGCGAATGGCGAGAGGCACACCCTGAGGCACCCTCTCTCAGAAAAATTCTGAAATCAGAGGCTGTGGAAGAAGCGATTTCCTGGCATCTGAGTGCCTATAAGAAAGTACAGAGTAGGCCTTGATTTAGGCTTTTGCGAATAAATGTAATTAAAAGTAACTTTTTTATCGCCAAATTGCAACCTTGTGATTGCATTCATTAGCAAAGTCTTGATCCACGAGTGCAAATGGCGAATAAACGAGCAACTTTTCGAGCACCGCTGAATCCTGCAAAAAGCCCTTGTGGATTCTGATCATATGATACGGCAACAGAGCAACACCAATATGAAAGCTACAAGTATAAAAATGTTTATTATAAATAATGAAATGTACATCAAATGTACGCTTTAACAATTGTGAAACATTCATGACACATGTGGATGAATGGTTTTTGAACATGATGTAAAACTGCCGTGGATTAAGAACTCCAAATGAGAAGACGTGCATCAAACATGAACTCATCTTACTGTGTGGAATGCCTGAGTAGCTGTCATCAAACTGGGAACTGGTCCAAATACATCAGCTTTGCACTTGGTTTACGTTGTTCTGTTTCGCACGAATCTGTACTGGAACATGAAAGTGATCTACGATAAAATAATGTCCTTTAGTTGGAGTTGTATTCATATGAGTTAAAGTGTTTCTCAATGTGTGACTTTGCTTTCAATGGGCAAGTGAACATTGCTGGTTTCCGTACGCCATACGCCAAGACCAACAACACAAATGACCCCCCGCCCATAGTTTTCTAGGGCTATGTTGCTCATTTAGCCAACTGGAGCACAAAAACTCACGTGGAGCAGCCCCTTTAGAAAGGTGAAAGTGGACCTCAACCAATCACAGTTTGTACCCTTACCTGCATGTTTTCTGATCAGCAGCTACTTTTGTCGTCAGATTCATGGCAGTCGTCTGTAGCTCGACATTATGGACATTCCCAAAGAAGTCCGTAATGGGGACAGAATGTATATCCTTGAGGTAGAGGTCCGTTCGGATGCCAACGTTTGAGTTGCAGAGATGTGGAGGGCAGCAATTCACCTGAAGTGGGGAAGATAAACTATTATTATTATAAGGTCAATTTCCAGAATACATGTATTTAGCAAATTTTCGACACCAACCGGGGTCTTCTTCAGGCTGGAACTTTACAATCTGTCGATTTTTGTGCTCGCCTTCTCTTAGCACGCTGCAACCTAGTTTATGTGGACATACGGATGAAAATCTGTACTGCACCAGTTCATCAGGTATACCTACCAATTCATACATGGACCTTTTGCTGTCCGGTTTGATCTTCTCCAACATATCTAACATGTAGTACGTGAAGCGGTCCATTACAAACACGCCGAGGGAGTTGTCATAATGATGCTGAAACCATGAAAAAAACTGTGAATACTCGATTGCAGAAGAGACTGCTTGAAAGTCACAGATATTTATGACAAAACTAGAGTGAATCAAAAATAGATCCACAGATTCACTCACAGAGTATGAATCCTGTCCAACTTGGCTGCTACCCACGGCTAAGATATTTGGCGAGTAGATCATCTGGTACATGGAGACAGCCTGACATGTATCGATGGCGAAGAATAACTCATGATAACGACGTTTCTGCCACATTTGTTCGAAGGCGTGACCAAGTTCCACGTTGGAGATCTCCTCCGCATCTTGGAACTTTAGGAATCCATCTCCACCATGTCCTACAATCAAGAAGGAGGATTATATTTGGAGTCGATCCTCAAGTCATCGTTATGCAGGAATTTCATGTCTGCAAAGTGGCCTAATGGCTCGGCGACGTACCTGTCATATAGACAAGGACATTACTCCTGTCATCAGACAGGAGACGTTTGGACCTTGGCGTGCTGTCTGGCAAGCGTCCGCTCAGAACTCGGATGAAATTTTCCACAGTCACCTGAAAAGGATGACCAGGAAGAACTGTCAAAATGGGATACAAATCAACATAGTGTTAAGTCAGTCACGGTGAGATGTATTCAATCATCAGATGCATGACGTTATTCCAAGAGTTTGAAATGGGAACTAGAGCAACAGCTTTGAATGTTCTTAAGAGAATTCCGATGCAACTATTCTGAGAAATCAAAGGTGCAAACCGTCGGACCTCATATCCCTTGTAGTCAACCTCAACGTCATCTCCGTAGACATTAATATGTTGGTTGGCATTGTTGAAGATGGTGGCTGGAAATACATGTTGAAAGTGACTATAGTTCTCAGACAATCTCAACTCTTGTAATCATAGCGCAAATTGGAGAAAACAAATTATGGTCAGCTCTGGCAATTCTATGTTCTCACCTGCTCTTGGATTTCTTGGATTGCAAGGGAGATCATCGGCCATCATCAGGATAATGTGGCTGTAACAAAGACCATAGTGTTAGTTCTGGTTCCTGTCTGTACTGGGATTGGACTGAGGAGAATTCTGGCCCGAAGAACGCCAGAGACACAGCCACCACAAGCCTAAAGGCACCGCTCCACATGACAGTTTTCTGTCGAAAGTTTGCTGCCAGATAGTAACTGTCCAATGACTATCCCGTGGAAGTTGTTCAGCTAGTGACTGTATGATAGCAATATTGCTGTCTGACAGTCACTAGCTGAACAACTTCCACGGGATAGTCATTGACAGTTACTATCTGACAGCAAACTTTCGACAGAAAACTGTCATGTGGAGCGGCACCTAAGCTTAGCACAAGCGATACCAGGCCACTGCCTTACCTATCTGGTATCCCCAGTCGCTTGACACTTCTATAGACAGACAGCACATTTGCAGCATGTCGATAATTGAACCAAAATCTTGACGTGTCGACCAAAACTGCCCAGTTATTGGTGTGACCACTTTTGAAGAAGTCTTCGACTTTTTCCTGAAAGAGAAATTCATGATTAATTAATTTACTATTTAGTCTCTCGTTCAAAGCAATTGGGATTTTCTCTAGCTTTGGCCCAAAATAACTTCAACCCTAAGATTGTTGGCCTAATATTGGGCATTTCTTTGATCTGGATCAGCTGATCAGTGACAATAATTTTTCATACTATATCAAAAGATGTCGCCACTGCGTAGTGCGCTGAATAGTTTTATACACCACTTCAAATCAACTTTCCTGGTTATCAATGCAACAGAAGCACCAACAGTTATGTTTATTTGTTCCTACGGGCCACGAAATCGATACCCTTCATATTCTTACATCGATATTCGATGTGGATGTCACCAAAATGTGTACAAAAGTCAGTAAAAAACTGAACGCGAATTTGAGATCGGCCATTTTGAAACAACCTTCTGGTTCCACATTTTGGTTCCCGAAGCCACCGCTAGGGCTAGAAGGCTTCGGCTCTGGCTGCCATTTTCGCAACACCCTCCGCCATTCGGAACTTCCGAAGGCAACTGCTCGGCAATTTCCGTACGGTCGCATTTCCCCTCGGACACAATTCCAAGGCAGCCATCTTGAATGCGCAAGGATTGCTGCCCGTTTGTGAGAGTTCAAATGCGGTTCGCCTCATCACACCCTGCGCATGAACGAAATAGGTCACACAAAACGTTGCGTTATTGATCAATAATTGGCNCTCCCGACAAATCCCGAAGTACCCGAAGGAGGCCGAACGAGGCCGAGCCGAATGCGTTCCCGGATGACGTCGTAGTAACGCGGCAAGCAACAGAGGCGCGGGCAACACCCTCCGCCAGCTTGCCTCGCTCACCAGGACCGTCTCCCTGAGTAGAACCTCTGTGATCAGAACCCAACGTGACTGTGTAGTACGTAACGTCCGGTGAGGTGCCTGCCTCGCTGAACAGGACCGGAGGTCCTCAGTATGCAGAACCAAAGCGTGAACGTTTATTTTTAGACCGACGGCGTGCTTTTTGGGGGCGATAAAGCGGGTGATTTGAACACTGTGACAGGAACATAGGTTTACAGCTGGTAGTGCAATATTAGAGTAGGCTAATAGAGGCCCGGCCCCCTCACTCACTTAACATGCTTAATTTTAGGGTACACATATGCTTGTTCCTGAGTTTGAAAAGGACCCCCTTAAATATGGAAGGAACCAAGGGAAATTTTCCACCTCTTTCTGCAGGCTTTTTTCATCCAATTAGACCCCCTAATGGAAGGAACCAAGATATTTTCACCCCTTTTTCGGGATTTTTTATGCAATTAGACACCCTAATTTGAAGGAACCAAGGGATTTCACCCCTTTTTACAAGCTTTTTCATTGAAAATAGGACTTTCAAACCCCTTTTTATTATTTTTTCGGGAAGAGGAACTTTTGCCCCCCTTTTAAAGAATTTTTCGGGAGAAAAGTCATTCAAAGTACCCCCATTTTAAGTGTTTTTCGGGAATTTTTTTTCCCGAAGAGTGCTGCCGAAATGACCCCTTTTCCCGCGAAAATTGGAACGAGCATGTGGTATGGTTGACCCCTGAGTGGGGGGGGGGGGGGAATAGCCGTTACCACCGATCAGGAAGGCCACAGAAACAACACAAAATGCATCTGATGCTGTCATACGGATCGGAAACCTGGTGATTCCAAACGTACCATTTGTATTCTTCATGGGTAAGTTGAAGTTGGATCATCCTCCCACAGCAGGGTTTTTTTACCTCGCTCATCTTCATCCATTGCGAGTGTATGAAGAGGAACAAGACCAAAGCCTTGCTGTGGAAGGATGGAGTTGGATGTAGCCACTAGAAACAAGCTGATTTTCCTGTTGGTAGAGCTATGTATTGTGGCATTCTTATGATGTAATATTTATTTACCGGTATTATCAACACAAATGACTTGCATTCATTGCTTTAATACTAGTTTTCATTTAATGATAACTATGTTGCCGTCTTGCTCCGATAATCAGTAGGGATCTTCTATCTTTCACAGGTGGTCCAGGCAGCGGCAAGGGGACACAGTGCAAGAGGCTTATAGAGCGATACCCTACCTGGGTCCACCTGTCAATGGGAGATCTTCTCCGTGAGCAGATTTCAGAGCAAGGGACCACTGATGCTAAATGGGGGATGATCAGTGACTTGTTGACGAAGGGAGACATGGCTCCTGAGGTACAGAGGAGAAATTTATTGTTTAATTGAATTTATTGTCTTTCATTCAGTTAGTGGTTCTCAAATCATTTCCTCCTTCTTGTTAGCTCACCGTGGTGAGCTTATACAATGGTTGTGCGTCCGTCGTCCGTCGTCGTCCGTCGTCGTCGTCGTTGTCCGTTAGCAGGGCACGTTTCGTAACCGCTGGAGCT
Organism: Notospermus geniculatus; assembly: GCA_002633025.1. Lineage (NCBI taxonomy): Eukaryota > Metazoa > Nemertea > Pilidiophora > Heteronemertea > Lineidae > Notospermus > Notospermus geniculatus. The sequence goes on from NMRB01000466.1 coordinate 252,788, forward strand.
ATTGATCTGAAACTTGGTACATATATACCCCTAGGTCAGACGACCCACGACACCAAGTTTCGGTCCGATCCGACTCTCAGCTTGGCCACCAGGTGGCAGAAACCAAAAACACAAAAAGTGCAATAACTCCTGAACTAATGACTAGATCATCTCCAAATTTTTATCATAGGTGTAGCTAATAAGGATACATAACATATATAACGGGTTTTTGATTTGACCTACTTTTCAAGGTCACAGAGGTCAAAGTTCGACAAAAGTAACGAACCTGCCAAAGTTTCTCATTATTTCACCGAGCGACTTCATATCTTGCATAAACATGCATTGGAGGGGTACCTTATAAAATACCAAGTTTCGGCC
>NMRB01000466.1:278116-337546 GCA_002633025.1 Notospermus geniculatus
TGGAGTGGGGTGTCCATTTTGAGCTCTTGGTTTGGGTACATGTGTGGTGTGGGACCCTGTCCACGAGATGGGTTGGTTCCAGGATCACCAGGGACAATGTAGAAATGGTCTTTGTGGCCCTGAATCTTCTGCCAGATCCAGAAAACCCGGTCAACGTTGCAATGGTGGAAGAAGAAGATCGGGTCAAACGATGCGATTTCACTTGCGCCCATGTCGCCATTCGCCCCTTCGATTAAACCAATTGAACGGTCCCCTCCTGCACCAACAGGTGTATCAAAGCCCCCTATGGCGAGATGGATGTCATTGTGGGGTTGTTCTAGTGACACTCTCTCCCACCCTGCAGAATGGGTGTTGGAGAAAGCGTTGTAGCTTGTTTCCTTAAGGCATTTTCTGTACTTGTTATGGGTGCTGTTGGATTGAAACGTGTGGGGTATCCCTCGGTTCAACCAATGGACGACGTTTCTGTTCAGGAGTTCGGTTGGGTTGGGTAGAATCTCTCTCATCCTCTTGTTGTGTCTTTCCGCCTCTTCCTTAGCTTCTGGAGGACTCATTATCCCCGACCACGGATACCGAACTGTTTTGTAGCCCTTCGGCTTCTCGTAGAAATCATTTGCATGAGCTTCACCAATTTGCTCAGGAAAGGTGAAGGAGAGAAGAGGATTTGGTTCTTGTTTTCCATCAATCGTGACCGTGGCATCGGTGAGGGTTCGTGGTAGGCCATGCTCCAGTGATTCATCAGAGGTTGGGTCCCAGTACGGCATGGCGACATTATCTCCTGGACGTGACACAAACCTCAGCGCTTGCTCGAGACGTAGGATGTAGAATCGATGCCAAGTTGGGAAAAGGACGTTCGCATGTTGGCACCAACCACCCCAACCTTCTGCTTCCGAAGCCACTTGTCTTGGCTTGAAGGGCTGACCGTGGTAGCCACCAACAACCCAGAAGGAGTTTGGATCGTCAGGTGGAAGAGCTTTAATTAGTTTCCATGCTCTCAGGAAGGCATTAAGTTCTTCTGGCCTCTTTTCCAGTTCTCTGACGGACCGGCGGACACGCGGATGGTTCCCAGCCTCTGGAGTGATGGTTGCAAACATTTTCCTTAAAAAAACAATAAGAAACTTTTAGACTTCTTCTCGAGTCCATGGCTCGAATTCAAGAACCCACCTTTATTTAATCTGACCTAAAGTTAACCTACCATCATGAGGTGACCTTTATAATCAGATGACAGTGGGCCTAGAGTCAGAAAATGTGATACCCATGGCCATAACCTTTTGAAAAACTTGGAGCATTGGCCACCTTTTGTGATATGAAATGAATATCATGGATGTTTTTGTGCACTGACATGCAATTCTTATAACCAGCTAGATAGGCTACCATTACGCTGCCAGTGCATATGGCATTGACTCATCAAAAATACCGGTAACACAAAAATGATAATAAGCAAGAAGTCAATCTCCAGAATTCACGAATTTTCGACCCAAACCGGGGTCTTTTTCAAGTGGAACTTTACAATCTGAAACTCTAGAAAAGACTATATCAGTCTTTTCTAGAGTTTCAGATTGTAAAGTTCCACTTGAAAAAGACCCCGGTTGGGGTCGAAAATTCGTGAATTCTGGAGATTGACTTCTTACTTATTATCATTTTGTGTGTCAATTTTGTGCTATTCTGTATCTTGGTAACACAAAAATCCTTCCAATTGCGGTGAAAAGGTACATGTACACCTGTATAATGGACAATGGGTGATTTCAACTTTGAAATCACCCATGGCAAATGCACGTAAACACCACGTTAACACCAACTTTGAAATCACCCGCACTTCCACTACAAAAAAAGCCGGTATTTGTCCGCTCTTATTCTGCTTCCATTACTGAATAGCCGTGTTTAATAAGTCCGGTTCTATTAAGTGCAGATCTATTTAGTTCGAGTTGCGCTTCCACTACAAAAAAGCCGGTATTTGTCCGCTCTTATTCTGTTTCCATTACAGAATTGCCGGGTTTAAAAAGTCCGGTTCTATTAAGTGCGGATCTATTTAGTTCGGATAGCATAGCCGATCATACTCCGAATCTAGATGCGGATAAATTTTGTAGTGGAATGGCAATAACACCGGATCTATTTGTAGTATTATGCTCGGCTACAGGTGGCTCCACGGTCGCTTGCGACTGTGCATGACCTATCCAAACTAAATAGATCCGCACTTAATAGAACCGGACTTATTAAACCCGGCAATTCTGTAATGGAAGCAGAACAAGAGCGGCTTTTTTTGTAGTGGAAGCGCAACTAATATCTTCATTCTTCTTACCTTGGAAAACAGAGTTTTTGGTCCTTCGCAGTAAATACGGAGTGATGTCTTTTGTCGGAGATTTGGAGGATGGTTCTTATCTGACAACCGTCCCTAATCTAACCGATTCCGAGCTAGATCCAGGGTTTTGATGGGCCGACAATCATGACTGACAACCTTGAAGGACATATTTTATGGATATCAATTGCAAAATTAGGCTATCTAGGCACCTGCCATAAATGGCTACTATAACACTTTGACTTAAAGGGCCTCTAGAGGCAGCTCGCTATTAGGCTACTAACAGTACTTCTTCTATGCAACAGGTGGCACTAGCAACCATGAACTCATGAATTGTGAATCAAATGTTGACATTGATGAAATTTTACCCGGTACTTCAAAAATGATGCCCAAGTTGTATCCTCATGCCACCAATTCTGTGTTAGAAATCAAATCAATATCTGCTAAAAAGCTGCCTCTAGAGGCCCTTTAAGTATGTTTATATGGGCCCTGATAAAACTACTTAAGTATGTTTACATGGACCCTGATAAAACTAGCCTACTTAAGTGTAAGTTTGACACTTATTGTTCTTCAAGACTAAAGATACGTCTCACACTTGACTTTGACTTAAAGCGAATGGCTCGCGGGGTTTGTTTACATTTTTGGTGGTACCTTCCATAGAGAGTGAATCTAGCCTCCAGGCAAAGCCGTGCTCCAGCCATATGCAACACCTGTGCAAATATGCGAATGTAAACACTGGGGACGAGGTTACATTAAAAATTTGTTAAAATGGGTTAATGACGTTTTCAAATTCAGTAAGTCAAGATGTACATTCTGTACTATTCCCATTGGTTTTGAAGCGGCAGAATTTGCAGAATGCGCCTCCGAAGTTTGGCTGTCTAATGCATTTCCCATTAAACTAAAATCCTTCTTTTGCCTTTTGCTCAAAATGGTGCTTGATATCGATGACCAACTGTCATGGCGCCACAACAAACCCCGCGAGCCATTCGCTTTAAGTACGTTTATGAATATGGAGCCAGACCTTCCAAATAAAAGCTCTGGATGAACGCGTTATATCTACCTGATCGTTCTGATGATGATGATGAAACCCCAAAATTGGATGGGTCGAGAGGGGGAGGGGGGAAACAGAGAAAGATCAGTAAACATAAGGACATGAGGAAGACCGCCATGAGATTGGACTGTCTTAAAAAAGCAGACAGCCTACATCAATAAATAATCATCTTGAAAAGCTTTGAATTCTATCAGAATGGGATTGGTAGGTTTTAACAATTATTTACCTGTCCAGGCACCTGATATAAACGGATGTGTGGTTGAATTGGACAAATGATAAAGAAGCATAGGGCCTAAGGCCTAAGGCCTACATTCATTAATTTCTGTCAAAATTCTTCTTCAAATTCACCTCTTTCAGAATCGGAATTCACACTTTTAGAAATATAGGCATATTTATTGCAGGTTCCAGTGAACTACCACACTAGTTGTTGATGACCTTTGAAAACATGATATATGGCATTTTTACAAAGAAAGAGAAAACTTACAGATACCGGTAATTTACACAATAAACCCCAAAACAATGTCAATTGTACACATTTTTATAGTCGGACTGCACATTCCTTTAAAGTGGGGGAAGGCATGATTGATGTCTGCATAAATCTCAGCCTGTGAAAACAGCGTGCGTGCATTTCTGCATGAATTTCATCAAAAAATGTGTCGATATGATTTATCTGTCTGGGTCTCTAAAATCCAAAATATTTTTTTCTTGCGGCTATCCTATGGTTCCTGACATGCCTGAAAATCAGGTTTCCGTGAAGGGCGGACAAATTCGTGAGAATCATCTGAGTATGTGTCTGGATAATTGGCCATCTTTCGATAACCTTCATGAACTAGCATTCAACATTCAGCATTGCATTCCACTGAAGCAATTTTGAATATGTTTTATTTTGATGCCGTCGGTTTGCTTGTCTACAGGTTAATTTTTGAGAAAATTTCATTGACAACCCAGCATTTTGGAGTCATCAGGCAGTGTTGTCCACACCAGTTAAAAAAAGGGTGCCTCGCCCCTCTTAAAAATACCAACAGCAAAATCGGCCTCTCTAAAAAAAGGGCTCGGCCTTCTTTAAAAATTCATCCGCCCTAAATACTTATGGTTTAGATCACTCAATTGTGCATCTCAGATGCTCAGAAAACGCATCTCAGAGCACCCAAAATCCAAATTTCGCTGGGGAGCGCCTCGCGCAGTGCCTTCGGCACCACGCCCACTGCCGCCCCACTTAGACCAAAACCCGTGGAGAACACTGATCAGGGTCTTCACAAATGCGCTTCTCGCGCTTGGTTCAGAGGGAGGGGTGCGACCGTAATAGCGTTTCTTCCAGAAATTTGAAAGGGCAGGGTTTTTTTTAAATAAGCAAAGAAAAGGGCAGGGTGAACTAAGAAAAAGGGCAGTTTTTGTATTTTGTTGAATAGCGCCCCCTGGTGGACAAATCTCAAAGAGAAGAAAAGCACAAATCTGACATTTAATTCCCTTTGACCTATTTTGTCTACACATTTATCACTGGGGCTGAGATATTGCAGTATTTCATGTGAAACGCCCCCTGGATAGCCTAATAAAGGTCAAATCGCGCTCATTTTTTGTTTCCCACCAGAGTTCACCCAGGGCTACCTTCTGATGAAATTTGGAGTCTCTAGCTATTACGGTTACAAAATGTCGGGCATAGTTTGACGGACGGGGTGACTGCAGGACTGACACCACTGGATAGCTATTTGACTTGCTCAGCTGACCACTGAGCTAAAAACTGGTGAATCATGTGGTCTTTGTCCACAATGGCTGAAATGATAGACAGAGGTTCTTCAGAGAATGAGACACCCAGAAAATGAACGTAACAACTGGGCCTACTGGATGAGAAGCCCTTCACTTGGTGCAATGGCAGACCACCTGCCACTAAGTCTCACGCATTTCCCGGGAGACTCACGCATCACGCTTTTGCACCTGTTCTCCCACACTCCTGCGAGCTGTGTGCCGGTAATCTCACGCTTTTCCCCAAAAGTGAAGCTCTTCAGAAAATTGTTCCCCTACCGGTATTTCACAAACTGCATTTTCCAACCGCCTTTTGCTGACTATCGTCTGCTCAAGCAGCGCTCGCGCCATCTGTGGTTTGATTCTGTAACCAGTGTTTTACTGCCAATGCTATCTGGAATCGCCGCCCTGATATGAACCCTCGGCGCCCAAACGCACCATTTGACGCGCGTGGCCTGTACCACACACAGTCGTAACCAGTAGACCGAATGATGGTCTCTTTGTTGCATATTTTTTAATGGGAGACTCCCCCCACCCACCAATGGTTACCAGTCAGAACGNGTACTTGGGCCTGTGTTCGATTAAAGAATAGGCCGACCCCCAACTCCTAAGCTATGGTAGACACTGAATATCTTTGGTTCCTGTGACAACAATGATATGATTTGTGATTTGTCTCTCCAAATTTGATGCCGTACTAAGAATCATCATACAATAGTAGCCCGGTAATATTTCCAGCCAAAAGTTCAAGCCCACGACTGTCAGGAATAGCCTCCTGGTACCCAGTCCACATGTGAACAAAAAGTGGTCTCTGGGACTTGGGCTTTATTTTCTCAACTGATGGAAATTTTGGCTTGAATCCCTATGTCCACACTTGTGGACATTCTGAAGAAACAACTCCTGTGCTGCAGTACAATTTGTGTGCATGGTCTTCTGTGCTGTGAGCCCCAGAAGAATGTCCACAGGCGTGGACATTCAGATTTTGGCAGTTTAAAAATAGAATTTGCACAGTTAGTTTCTTTATTCATTATTCAGAGATGGCAGCACTATTCGTCCGCATAAAGCCACAGTGGGTTTCAATCCAGCCAATTGCCTCATTTTTACCACAGCGTGGTTTTTCTGATTGTCCACATGTGTGGACGCAGGGCTAGGAGGATATGGAACAACTAGTGGCTAACAACTCTACTGGCTCCTGTCACCAGGATGACAGGAATACTTGAAGGAGGTGCTCAGTCTGCATAGGCCCTACGCCTGGGGGCCGACTCCTGTCATCAACCGATCCCTGGGTCCTCTTATCCCTCGTACCACAAGGACCTCGTTTGAGCATCCTGTTGGCAAGACTGGAACTCACTGCCTCAAAACATGCGTGATCTCGAGTCCGCAAGCACCAATGGTTTTAAGAAGAAACTAAAAACAAAAATATTTATTGAGTATTTGAGTTAAATTTTATTAACATCATACCGTTGTGAACTTACAGTTAATTGTGGATTTCTTCAGACTACTAGTACTTTAATCCTATGTAGTTTTGTTAGGCCTATAAACTACCACATATGTTCTGTAATTTTCAGTTGTAAAGTGCTGAGATACGTAAGTTTACACATTATGTAGCCCTCTAATATGAATGAATAATAATCTAACTCTATGAATAATGACCAACATAAGCAGTTCCGTGATTGCATACACTATTTGACAAATTATTCAGTTGTCTGCCACGATGGGATACTGTTTTCCTCTACGTCAAGATAGTTATAATGGATACAGTCTACGCTACTGACACACAAATATGATTCTGTTTCTAAGCTACTCTAAGTGATGATAAAGGGGCCTTTAGATTTGCAAACCCAAGATACAGAAAAGCACAAAATTGACACACAAAATGACAATAAGCAAGAAGTCAATCTCCAGAATTCACGAATTTTCGTAACCGGGGTCTTTTTCAAGTGGAACTTTACAATCTGAAACTCTAGAGAAGACTGAGCTGAAACCCGAAGGTAGAACTACATAACCTGTGTAGACAGGACGAGTAAGCAAGGAAAGAATAGTGTCCAAGCCCCACGGATGGTTGCTGGACCTAATTTAATGAGTGCATGTAATTAAGGAGAAACTAATTTAGCTGAAAGAAAAGGGTTTAATAGATTTGCAAAACGTTCAATTTATTGAGATGGGGGGGGGGGGGTGTNAACTGTTGGAATGGTAACCAGCTCTAGCTCCATGGCTTTTGTCAAAAGTCAAAGTTCCAAGTGTTAAGTCCATTAAATACACACTTGGTTACCAGATTGGTACTATCTTGTAGGAGTGTGAACTAGTGTTTTTGAGATGAGAGCCATCTCCTGCACACTCACTCTTCACTGTTCTGAACTGCAGTCAAGTTAACAGGAAAATTCTATTTTTCCATTCTATTTCTATTCTATTTATTTCATACGTATCCCAAACCACGCGTTGCACCCCTCGCGGATACAGCGTTGGTATTCTTATCCTCGTTCTATCTCAGGATCTGGCCTTTCACGGTTGATGTTTACCGTTTTATTTCTTCGACTTTGCCGTGAATACGCGCAGAAGGTTAATTGTTGGTCCTGGCACATCATCAGCCGATCGAGCAGGGGCTCCTGGAGAAATTACTGCGGTCCTCTGGGTACCTTTCATTGGGTCTTTATAGACCACCTGGACCTTGAAGTCGGTGTTTATCTTCGGTGGCCAAGTTAGGATGAATTCTTTAAGGCTGAAGGAAGCACCGGCAAAACGGTGAAACTGGCAATTGGCGCATTTTTTCCGATTCCAGCGATCCAATATTCCCACCTGCCCGATGAAGTGCTGAGGATCAACTTGTTTGTAGTATGCTCGGATGAGGATTGATCCTGGATACTTATCTTTGTCAATGTTGCCCACTCCTAATTTGTGCTTGCCGATCCATTCGAACCGGGCAATAGGGATCTTGACCCCTTGCCCTTTCATGGTGGTCCCTTCTCCTCGCCAGTCTTGGACTTTGGTGACATCGAAAACGACCTTTGGTGGGTACTGCTGCTTACCTGCCTCGGCGAGTATCGCATGGATGTCAGCCAGTTTGCTAACTGTGTGCATGGCGAGGTCGCGTTTTTGGGCTTTTGAGTCAGGGTATACTTCACGCTCCAACGAACCCTTACTGTAGGTGTAACCAAGCTGGGTCTCGATGTTGATGCAGTCCTTGGAATTTACAGGAAGTCCGTTTGGATGCTGGAATGGGGTGAGTGGGGTGTCCATTGTCAGGTCTTGACATTTCGACTGGTCTGGTGTAGGACCCTGTCCCTTAGCTGGGTTGGTTCCAGGATCACCAGGGACAATGTCGAAAGAGTCTGTGTGGCCATGAATCTTCTGCCAGATCCAGAAAACCCGGTCGATGTTGGAATGGTGGAAGAAGAAGATCGGGTCAAAAGCTGCGGTTTCATTTTCGCCCATGTCACCATTTGCCCCTGGGAGTATACCATATTCTTGCGGCCGTTCTTCAGCACCGACAGGTGTATCATAGCCGCCTACGGCGAGGTGGATGTCGTTGTGGGGTTGTTCTAGAGGCATTTGCCACCACCGCGTTGCAGACTCGGTGTTGGAGAAAATGTTGTACCTTCTTTGCTTAAGGCATTTATTGTACCTGTCACAGACGCTGTTGGGGAGTAGGTGAAGCTTCAGGGGTTGCCCTTTGTTCAACCATCTCGTAATGTTATTGTTGAGGGTTTGGGTTGGGTTGGGAAGAACTTTTACCATCTTGTTGTGGTCTTCCGCCTGTTTCTTAGCTTCTGGAGGGCTCATTATCCCCGACCAGGGATACCGGACTGTAGTGTAGCCCGGCGGCTTCTCGTAGAATTTATCCGCTTTAGATCCACCAATTTGCTCAGGAAAGGTGAAGGAGAGAAGAGGATTCTGTTCTTGTTTTCCGTCAATCGTGACTGTCGCATTGGTAAGGATTGCTGGTAGACCCCACCACTGTGATTCCTCAGAGGTTTCGTCCCAGTACGGCATGGCGACATTATTATCTTCTGGACACACCGTCCTCAGCGCTTGTTCGAGACGTAGGACGTAGAATCGATGCCAGGTTGGGAAGAGGACGTTCGCATGTTGGCACCAACCATCCCAGCCATCTACTTCTGGATCCTTTTGTCTTGGCTTGAAGGGCTCACCATGGTACCCAGCGATAGCCCAGAAGGAGTTTGGGTTGTCAGGTGGAAGAGCTTTGATTCGTTTCCACGCTCTCAGGAAGGCATTAAGTTCTTCTGGCCTCTTTTCCAGTTCTCTGACGGACCGACGGACGCGCAGTTGTTTCCCAGGCCCTGGAATGGCTGCCATTTTTCTGAAAAAACAAAACAGTAAGAAACTTTTAAAGATGTCTTCTCGAGGTTCAGTCAGGTGAACCGACTGATGTTCCTAGAAATCATTTAAAATAATGGGACCTTGAAACTAAAAACACCACATTCGTAACTCTTCAGGTCTTTCCATCATTCTTCTGAAAATCTGGCACAGTTCCAAGCTGTAAGTCGAGAATGATCGGCGACCAAAATTGGTCGTCTTGTGGAGGTGGCTGGTAATCTCCGTGCTTTTGCTACCTTCATTTTTTCAATTTGAGACATTATTAGTGAGGTTACGATCCTGAACGCGAACGACAAACATGAACGCGAGTGACGTCAGTTTGCAGCCACCTGACTAAACCCAATCGTGTTCGAACGCCGTTTCTTGTACAGGAACCAAGGGCAAAGTAATAATAGCTCTGGGTCTCTGATTGATCATGAGACTTGGTATAATTATTTGAAACAACTGAATCAAAAGCCTGATTCAGATAACCAGAAAGGTGATGCCCTGTCTAAGTGGCACAAACTTATACAAAAGCATGATAGAATCAACAGCGATAATTTGGTCGATACTTTTAGATACGACGAATTAAAGAGTCATATTTCAACCCTACAAAACGGTAAAGCGGTTGGTATGGATGGTATCAGTAACGAGATGCTGAAATATGGTCATCAGGTGCTGCTCCCCTGCCTGTTGGTACTTTTTAATAAGGTTTTCTCCACGTCATGTTTTCCATCTACCTGGGCTGAGGGCTATATCTCCCCCATATTGAAATCTGGTGAGAAAACTAATCCCGGGAACTACAGAGGTATCTCGATCATGAGCAACATGGGGAAACTTTTCAATATGGTGTTAAACAAGAGGCTGGACGATTTTATACAATGTAATGAGATTGTACATAAAAATCAAATAGGTTTTACCAAGAATATATAAGTACCGGTACCTATAAGGGTCCAGGACGTCTGACCATATGTTTATCTTAAAGACATTAATTGACAAGACTTTTATGAACAAGAAGAAACTGTACTCATGTTTTATTGATTTTAAATCTGCCTTTGATAAAGTCCCTCATGATAAATTGCTATACAGGTTGCACCATTGTGGTATCCAAGGACGTTTTTATGACATAATTAACGACATGTACAGTAAGATTAAACTTTCTGTGAAAGTTGATAATTACCTACCAGGTCCTTTCCAGCTCAACAGGGAGTAAGGCAAGGGGATGTCCTCAGCCCGAACTTTTTAAAGATTTTTATCAACAGTTTATTTGACTATTTGGATGATTCCTGTTGTTCTCCTTTTTTAGATAACTATAAGGTTGGATTGCTTATGTATGCCGATGATATTGTGTTTTTATCTGAATCGGCAGTAGGCCTACAAGAATGTTTGAACAGGTTAGAACTCTTTTGCAGTGACTGGGGACTGTCTGTAAACTTAACCAAGTCAAAAGTCTTGATTTTTAATAAGCCTGGGAAAAAGGTGAAATGTACATTTATGTACAAAGGACAGGAGATGGAACAAGTGTCTAGCTATAGATACCTTGGTGTACTTTTTCAAAGTTCTGGCTCATTTACAATGGCCAAAACTGATCTCCGCAACAAAGCCCAAAAAGCTCTCTACAAACTTTTATAATTGTTTAGGCAATGATCGAGTTCACTTCATGTTTTTGATCATACTATTGTTCCAATTCTGCTTTATGGAAGTGAAATTTGGGGCTGCGTGAATACGAAAGGAAGGAAGGCACAGCGTAACTTGGAGTTTACTCTTGAGTCTTTATTTGATGATTTACCAGCAGATAACATCAATATGAAATTCTGCAAACGGTTACTAAGAGTCCATAAAAAAGCCTCAAATTTCGCAGTCCTGGGAGAGCTAGGCCGTTATCCCTTGTATATACGGATAATCCGTCAGGTACTCAAATTTTGGTATAGAGTCGCTATGATCCACCAGAATGATAAGTCCTCTTCCGAGGCTAATTCTCCGCTACTTGCAAGGGCCTATGTAGTCTCGGACATGGTGGGTGCAAGCAGTGGTGTCTCATCTTATTGCTCCTCTGTAAACAAGTTCATTCTTGATAAATTAGAACTTGGTCATCTATACTCGCACCCTGATCTTACTAACTTTAAAAACTCATTTGATTCACTGGTTGTCAAAAAATTGCAACTCAGATTTAGGAATAGGTGGTTCAATACAATTTCGGGTGTGAACAGCACTGGAGGAAATAAACTTAGAACATGTGAAATTTAAATATATTTTCACAAGGGAAGATTACCTTGATGAGGTCAAAAACCCTACGGAGAGGTCAATGTTGACAAAATTGAGAATTAGTGCTCATACCCTTGAAATCGAACGAGGGAGATACAAAAATGTACCGTTAGAAGACAGGCTGTGTCCTCATTGTAAGCTTCAGAAGGTCGAATCAGAATGTCATTTTTTGCTTGAATGCCCAAAATATGAGGCCGACCGAAAAGTATTTTATCAAAAATGCTTTTTCTTTATTCCAAAAAACTATTTTGACCTCTCGGTGGAAGACCAACTTTATCTGGTTGCTTTCTTAGGAAACTCCAGAACTAAATTGCCACCTGGCAAATTTTATATATTCTGCTTTTCAGTTAAGAGGAGCATGAGATGGGACACCCCTGCTTGCTGCAAATCCCCTCTTCTATCTTATGTTTGTTTTACCATTGTTTTATTATTTTCGCCCTGTGTATACAGGTGTATTTTGTTTTTTATTCTGTACTTACTTAAAAAATTGTATCCTTGCCTTTCCGGGCCACTTTCTTTTATGTTAATAAATTCTAATTCTAAAATATCTCCTGAACGCTGTTAGCTAGAACCACGAAACTTTTATGGTGGGTTCCTCTGGTGAGACTTCATCACATAAATCCCGGGTTTTTGATTTGACCCACTTTTCAAGGTGACTTCTTGCTTATTATCATTTTGTGTGTCAATTTTGTGCTATTCTGTATCTTGGATTTTCAAGGTCACAGAGGTCAAAGTTCAAAATTCACTGTTTGGTGGCACATTTCATTGCTATTTGACATAGGGTGTTGTGATTTGGTGTGAAGATATATCTAGGCACCCTGCACGAATGCACCAAATTTCAACCCGATCGGACTTCAAATATGGCCGCCAGGAAGCCATCTTGAAAAATGGACTTTGACCCACATTTTATAAATAGGAGTAGGTAGGATGTTTTAACGTTGTCAAAATATGTATCTAGGTACCATATAAATATATGATAAATTTCAGTCAGATTCGACGTCAAATATGGCCGCCAGGGTGCCATCTTGAATGAAATGGTCCATGGACCATGTGCTCACCCGTTTGGACATAATAGTGTAATGACAGAGAGAGGTGTATCAGTTATATGAGCAATCTGGGTAAGTCATTCCCAAGTTGTAGGACTTCAATGATTTTCAGTTTATGCCACCTGGCGGCCATATTGGATGTCCAATCGGGCCAAAGCTTCACATGCACATAAAGGTCATCTAGAGGGAGCCACATAGCACATTTGAGTGCTCTAGACGCAAGGGCCCAACGCGCCGCGTAGCGGTCAACATCGAAGCTAGCCAAAGACTTGTCACGGGTCAGTCAATAGAATTGGACTCATAGGAAATATGCACCTAATGTTCAGATGGAATATAGCGGACGGTTGGTTCACGTTTTTGAGTGGCTGTGAACGTAGATGGATACATTATGTAGCGATAAACTGACAGATTTGCTGGGGACTTGCTCTGTGGTTGTTGTAAAATGCGATTTTTGTAAGATTATTCTGATTTGTGACGTCATTTTCTATCATCATAAAAAACGGTGGTCATGAATATTCACTAATGTTTGCTTGCCATTTAAGACAAATTTCTGGGTATTCGGCAAGCATTTGCTTGCCAAATAACCACTTCCAAAGAAAAACAGAGATAGGTTGAACATCGCAAGGGAGAGGAAGACCGCCCATCGCGAGATTTTGGCGGTCTTAAAAAGCCCGGTTGCAGCTAGGTAGGCTGTCTTAAAGCTAAGAAGAAAAATGGGTTGCACCATCGACGTCTTAGGACGTTCCTATCCTACGCAGTTACGACATAAAAGTGTCTTAGGGTTGTCCCAAATATTTCATACCGGTGTACCTACGATCATAACTTTAACGATAAACGTTTGGTGAAACCGTAACTGCGTACCCTTTTTAAACTGGCACTGCGACTTTTTTAACTGGCACTGCGTGTTTCTAAAGGTCTCGGGCCACTTGTGCGTTTTGCGCTGCGTGATGCGTCAAATCTTTTGTTATTTTCCGCCGTTCTGCTTACTAACAAAAGATTTGACGCATCACGCAGCGCAAAACGCACAAGTGTTTCTAAACTCGCACTGCGCGTCTTTCAAATCTCGCACTGCGACTTTTTAATCTCGCACTGCGACTTTTCAAACTCGCACTGCGAAAAGTATTTAAAAAGTCGTAGTGCGAGTTTAAAAAGTTGCAGCGAGTGCGAGATTAAAAAGTCGCAGTGCGCGTTTCGAAACACGCAGTGCGAGATTTAAAAATAATAAATAAACCCGTAACGGGCGCCGTACAACCGGGCCCAGATAGCCTACATCAATAAATATTCGTCTTGAAAAGCTTTGAATTCTATCAGAATGGGATTGGCGGGTTTTGACACTGATGTTAATCAATATTTTTGTATCAGAACGGATGTGTGGCCGCATTAGAAAAATGAAAAAAAGAAGCATAAGGCCTAAGCCACACATTCATAAATTTCAGTCAAAATTCTGTCTTTAAACTGTTCTGACCTGTTTCAAAATCGCTGAATTCACACTCTTAAAAATACCGGTTAGGCCTGAGTTTTATCTCCGGGTTTTATCGCAGGTTGTCCAGAGAACTACCACAACAGTCGTTGATGAGCTTTGAAAACATGATATACGCTATATCTGATATGGCGTTTTTTCACATTTACAGATAATTTGCACAAGAAACCCCCAAAAAGGCCAATTGTACACATTTTTATAGTCAGACTACACATTCTTTAAAGTGGGGACGATATGTCTGCGCAAATCTCTCTGGCCAGTGAAAAGGGCGTGGGTGCATTCCTGCACGGCCTTTCATTAAAATCTTGATTTATCTGTCTGGGTCTCCACAATCCCAAATATTTTTCTCTTGCGGCTATCTCAGGACTTCTGAAAATGGCTATAAATCAGGTCTCTGTGGGTTGACGAATTCATAAAAAATACAGATATGGGTATGCGTCTGCATAATTTGGCCATCTGTTCAATTACATCTTGGTGAACATGGTGAACAAGCATTCAACTTTCAGCATTGCATTTCTTTGAAAAACAATTTTGAATATGTTTTATTTCGATGCCATCAGTTTGCAAGCCAACAGGTTAATTTGGAAAAAGAAATGTCAGCCCAGCATTTTGGAGTCATCAGCACCTTCACAACCACTCCCCCTCTCGCGCTTGGTTCAGAGATGGAGGGATGTGACCGTAAATGATGTGAGATTCACAGGATGGGGCTGTACGGACCAGTTGATGATACAAACTGGCAACTCAAATGCTCCCTGCAATACCATGTATATTGCATGACTGGCTCACATGGAAGTTACATGAACTTGTAACAAGATCACACCTCAGTAGCAACCAGTTCTTTATTCTGGAATCCATTACATGGCTTGTATTAAAATACAACAAAAAATTGTGTGGTCAAGTTCGGAGCATCTGTTGTTGTACAAATGATTTAGTGTGCAATAATAGATGCAAATTTGTTTCCACATCAACTTGCTTTGGACTTTTTCTTCATTGTTACTATGGTGATGAACATCCCTGAAAAAGAGAATGACAAGATTGAGCAAGAAAAGATAGGAGAGACCATTCTCATCTAGAGAAAAGATAGGAGAGACCATTCTCATCTAAATGACACCTCTGACTGAGGTTCAAAGCAAATTACCTAATCCTCCAAGCAGTGTGAACCCAGCAGCCAGGGGAATCCCAACTGCATACATTCTCGGAAGAAAAAACTGGTGAATCATGTGATCTTTGTCAACAAATGGCTGAAATGATAGAAACGGGTTATTTAGAGAATGAGACAAAAACGGGAACTAAAAGTATTGACTGATGAGAAGCCCGCCTTGCCAGCTCTCGCTGATGGCTGGGGGCTTGTCAGTAAAACCCCCTAGTGCTTCATTTTTAACCCCCTAACTAAACTGTTTTGACCGGTGCCCAGACAGGTCTATCTGTGATAAGAGAAAGTCTACCATTGGTGTCCATCCTCATCTTGTGACAAGCCCCAGGCCCAGACTGGGCATGTGTGGACAGAGTATACATCAATTCCTCGTATGTTGTCAGGCTGTCAGCTGTCAGTTGCGAAGTAAACACACTGAGTCACAGCCATGAAAAGTGGGTGTCAAGTTCCTGGTACAAAATTTTCTCCTCCCACCTTGTGATACCAGGCCAACAACTTACCAACATCACAACCCATATTGTGTAATATGTGAACACAAGTCCAGCGACACCAATAAGTGATAAACCGACAACCTTGTCCAGTCCTGATGATGGCTGAAAGAAGGAATTAAGGCATTATTAAACTGTCAGATGAGCATGAGGCACAGCAGATACGAGATAGGCCTATGACAGACTTTTTTTTCATTGAATATCAATCCATGGAAGTATACTTCCAATCCATGATCAATCATGAATCACATTTCATTCACTCTACTTTTTCATTTCATAATGACTGATTGATTGAATGGGGTAGTTAAGTACGGAACGGAACGGAACGGAATCGTGGTTGCGAACGGAATGTAAAAGACGGACCGACCCTGAAACTGGAACGGAACAGAGCGAATCTTAGGAGAGGCGCTGTGTTGTGATGTTGGGTTCGTTCTGTCATGTTGGTATTAAGCTCGATTCTTGGGTCGTGCCGTTTACTTTGTTGGGGAAGTGCTTTTGTCGTGGGTTCGATTTTATATTGGGGTTAGGCCTAATATGGAATTTCTTTTTGCCATTGGGATGGTGTATTGCTTCAGTGGTTGATTTGATTCTTGGGTCTTGGTAGGGAAGGCCTGTCCCATCCCAATAAACATCACGGGCAGAATAGAATCGAACCAACCACTAAAGTACTACCCCACCAGAGTGACCGGTAAAAGAAGCGAACCCACACAACTAAAGACTTGCCTTATCCCAATTACACTACTAAGGTGTCGTGGGGCTACCCAATAACTGTTCAGAACCAATCATCAACACAACAGTACTTGGNCCAAATTAAAAAATAAATAGCATTTTCGCCCTGTCTACATAAAGTTATGATACAGGACTGTAATATAACCAAATTTCATTGAAATATATTTAAAAATAAAGGAATGCGCACCATTTGAAAAAGTTCAGCAGAATAAATCAGCAAGTTCAGCAGGAAATCAGCACGAAATCAGCAGTTTACACTCAGCCGGCATATGAGCATAATGAATCTGACCAAGGCCTAGGCCTACGTCAAGACAATTACCATGTTGATGAAGAATTCTAATAAATTTGGGGTGCTTACCATGCTTACACAGCACAGAGCAGCAAAACCAAAACATGCATAACCTGTAACAGCTGATTCAGTACGCGTCCCTATCGCAGTTTCTTAGGAACAATTTGATTGGAGGATTTTGTTCTTCTCAAAATATCGACCACTCAAAACGCTGTTAACAAATGAGCGTCCAATATGGCTGCCTCCATCAGAAAGTGAACAAAGTGAGAAATTCTTTCGATTTTGGGCCGATTTCAGACTAATCCATGATATAACTCAGTCCGTATGTTTGTATACTTGTGGAATATGTACTAGAGAAGCTTTCTACTCTGAACAAAATAATCACCACCCGCATATTTCATGTCCAGGACGAAAATAATCGACGCTGGTTCTTATTAAATCTTGATATGCCTAGCGCGCCATCTATATTTGGAGATTGGAACTGAAATACCTTGCACAATCCTTGTCATTCATTGCATTGTTTCATCACTCTTATTTACAGAACAGCAGTTATCAAAGTAACCTCTTGTCAGTTGATGCTGTACAGTCCTAAATCATCAAGATGGATGACTACGATAGTTATGATAGTGATGAATTTGAAGTTGCGAGTACTGTGTCGCCGCATAAGTTCAACGTTCCGTCAGCCAGTGATTATTTTGGAAGTGTTAAAACTGAGTCAGTGAAAAACAAGGAACTGAAAATGGATGAATTGGCTGGACAAGGCATGGGGCGTGGCAGCCCCTGGGGCAGTCAAGTCGGGGAGGTTAAGCCGAGAAACCAAAGGGGACGAGGTTTGAAGATGGAGAATGCCAGCGGTGGTCATTTACCTCATTTTGTCGGCAGCTCCACACAAAAGTATAGTGGCCCTCCTGGAGGTCGAGGGCGTGGGCAGTATTATGGACCAAGAAGTGACAATCAACATACATGTACCCAACCATTGTCCAGACCTGAGCAAGGTGGCGCTAGCGGTGGGCGTGGAGGGAAAGGACGAGGTCGTGGCATTCTCACTCGTCAGCTCGATTCAGGTTCTGCGAACTCTGAATTATGGCAGCGTACGAATCTGGAGGAGGCATTCGGAGAAGCGAAGCCACCTGAGCAATGGGTCTCAGAAATCCAATGGGCTGCCGCACAAAAAAACAAGAGTGGCTTGTTACCATTATTACGGGAATGTTTCTCTTCAACGCCCAATCCGTATCTGTATGTTATCCGTGTGATTGAGAGTTGTCCTGATTACAAGAATCCAAAATCGTCATCTCTAAGTTTCCTTGTCTTGAAAGAGTTCACGGAGTGGATCAATGCGAATGAAAACAAGGCCAAGTATTTCAAATTGTTGAATGAAAATCTTCGTGTTGAGGCGTTTAAGATGGGAAGTCGAGGAAACATGAGTTTGTTGGAGAATACAGTCAAGGCGTATTCACTGCGTCATGCTGGAAACACTTACTTCTTGCCGTTTATCAAGTCAATGTTGCATTGGAAAAGGTATAAAGAGGTAAATACTGATCAGAGAACGAATCTGTCCCTTGGAACTCATACATATAGCATGTGACGAGAGTCTCAGTTCAGTACTCTCTCAGTGTACAAGTCCACACCAGTGACTTCCTTTTGAGGCGAGCTGTTTTCTTTGGGCACGAGGGGCCTCAAAAGGCAGTCACTGCCACAGTAACACTGAGTTCCTTCAGCCACATTGACTGGCATATCACCAATTTTTCAATCATCTGTTGGTTCAAGACGAAAAGATGAAAAGATTCTTGTTAAACCTTCAGAAAAGTGTGAAATTTTCTTCTGATTTCTCTTTCAGGCAGCTACATGTGTTACCAAACTTGATCTTCATGAACACTTTGAAACTGAAGATGTGAGTATGTGTTTAGATTTCCACGCTATAACAATCTCGGTCAATCAGAAGTGCAGTTTTTTGCCCCAAAGTGGCAATCTGCAAATAAATGGTTCACTTCCTAGTTTCTGAAATGTCGTATCATCTGATGTATCCTTTGGGAAGTCACAGTGTAAGAGTAACACTCTTTGTGTTCATGTATTTCAGATTATTGTGCCATTGCTCTTCCAAGACAAACTGAATGTTCTGGAGTCCTACGTGTTCAGGAATAAGGTGGAACAGGAACGTCTCATCCGCCTTCTGGACAAGTTGTGTGAGAAAGGATTCTCAATCTTGAAGTATTCACAGTCAGTATCACTTGAAAACTGCCTCCGACCAGTTTAGAATTTCTAATGGGAGTCTATTTACCGTAACTCAATCGATGACCTCCGATGACCTGTACTTGACAAACAGATAATCCATCAACCCATCCACACTTTTGTTTCTGCAGAATGATGAAAATTGTGCATTATTTTCTTGCCTTCATCCCAATTTTCAGGCAGTTTGACATCCCAAACATACAGTGGGAAAAACTCAAGTACAAACCGTTGGGTAAACTTGCTGTGAGGTTGATGAAGTTGTATCAAATCCAACCGGAAACTTGTCCAAATATCAACAATGCCAAGGCTATGGGAGGAATAAGGTATCGTCACATTTACTTTTATGTGTGAAAACAAGGTTGAATGTGACGAATACAACTGGACATGTTGAGATCAGTTGGACACACTTTTCAAGACTTTGATGCTGTCATTGTGATGCCCAACTTTAGGCCATCATCGCCTGTATAGACCAAGAATTCCGAAATAAATGGACTCATTCAGTTCATTCCAAACGTGAATTTGAGTCTCTGGAGGATATCAACCAAACATGATGTTGTACGTGCTCTCCTGTTTTTTCAGATACCTCATGTTTAAGAAGTACACCGAGAAGACCATCACTGAGGAGGTTTGGGAGGAACTGGTGGAGTCCTCTATTGGTGATAACCCAACACTACAAGAACAGCTCGTCGATAGCTTGGTCGACTACTTGGACTTCAAGGAGGCGGCAAAATGGGCGATCCGATACAAGCTTCCCGAGGATAAGATACCCCACCAGGTGAAACCAGCGATTGAGAGTTATAATGACCCAAGGTAAACCTTGTTCCATGGCTTCTTTTTTCCAAATAATGAGTTGAGAGCCATGCATGAGCTGGACCTAACTGACGGCCATTTCATTCCAGGCCTCGGGAAGGATTTACTGCACCTGCTTCAGAAGAGGACTGGGACACAGAGTGCTTCAGTGAAGACGTCGTCAAGTCCAGTTATTACTACACCCTGAGCTTCCCACGGGATAAGATCCAATGGATCGATGACCCAGTTGGATTCGAGCGATGTCTTGATTCTATAACCCGAACTGGCGTGATCGTTGGGATTGATTCTGAATGGCGGCCGTCGTTTGGTCGGCTAGACTCCCGAGTCTCACTGATACAGCTGGCAACCAAGGATGAGATATTTCTCCTGGATTCGGTCCAGTTATACAAATGTTTGAAGGAGGAGGACTGGCAGAGGTTTGCCAACCAGTTTTTCTGCAATGACCAAGTCATCAAATTAGGTAGAGATGTTTGGGATGTCATATCTTAGGTCTATTTATGTTGTCACACGAGCTCCAGCTTGAAATTTGAGTTTTCTAATGAAAGTTCGTCCTGTCGGCTGAAATCATCTCATTGAGAATAAACTAGTGGCATCCTCTCTGAAATTAATGGTCTGTTCTCTTCAGATATGCCGTTGTTTGATTTCAGGTTATGGTATTTGTTCAGACCTACAGATGTTAGTGAAGGCGTTACCATGCATTAAGAAAAACATGGAAAATCTCATGAGGGTTGTGGACCTGCAGACTCTAAGTCAATCAGTGAGTTCCATGATTTAGGTTCCTAGGCAACGAAAGTTAAATTCAAAGATTGTGATTCACCCCCACCAGTCTAGGCCAAGATATTGGCCTAGACTAGATAACCAACTGTCAAAATCAGTGTCACCTGTTTGAACTAATTTGGCTTCATTTCATTGTTATCCATTTCACACAGATATTCAAAACCTATCCAGAGTTTTTCACCCCAGAAGCACGAAAAGCGTACGTGTTTGACCTGAATGACGATGGAGATATAGAACCACACACAGTCAGCTCAGATAAAAAGACCAAAGCAGCACCAGCACAAAAAAAGGTAAATAAAGGTGGAAGTCACGGTATAGATTTCTCACGATCTGCAATGGGAGACTTTCCTGCCGTTAGAGGCCACCACTAGATAGCGTTCCTAGAATGCCATGGAATTTGACGTCACAGAGAAGAAATGCATGCTACGTCATCCGCAATCATGACATGGAGGCCAAGACTTACATCTGACATCAAATTTTGTGACGTTCTAGGACCGCTAACAGGCGG
Source organism: Notospermus geniculatus (assembly GCA_002633025.1). Taxonomy (NCBI): domain Eukaryota; kingdom Metazoa; phylum Nemertea; class Pilidiophora; order Heteronemertea; family Lineidae; genus Notospermus; species Notospermus geniculatus. The sequence continues at coordinate 299,286 of NMRB01000466.1, forward strand.
CCTCCAACGGCAGGAAACTAAGTCTCCCATTCCAAGATCTCCAGCTTCAGGGTTCAGTGAATTTCATTTCTTTCAGAACCCCGGTGTTGATGAAAATGTTGCTGATGTTGCTGATGATGATGATGATGAGGAGGAGGAGGAGTCAGAGGATGAGTCAACCGGTGCAGCATCAGCAACCGTTTCCACGGGCGAGGAGAAAGGTTTGAGTGATCTGGTGAGGATATGCTTCGGTAAACCCCTGGATAAAGCCGAGCAGATGTCAAACTGGGAGAAAAGACCGCTGAGAGAGGCGCAGATATTATATGCAGGTAGGTCATTCAAGTGGAGAGTTTTTAAAATCCTTTCACACCCACCGGCAATCTCATCAGAAATACTGAACCTACCCAAGTTCTCAAACCCTGCACCAACCCCATCACATAGGTATTCATTTGAAAGTGCTCACCGAGAGCTTTCCAATGAATACCTGTGATGGGCTTCTGGTGTCCTCTGAGCTTTTTACATCTTTTCATTTCTGACAAAATTTGCCGTGTCATTGGTGTGAGGTGACAAAGTGACAAATGAGGTTTCTGTGTCTGTACTGTGGATATGCTGCCAAGTTGTGTCGGTCCCTTATATTTTGACCCCTTTTCTTTAGCACTGGACGCGTATATCCTCCTGGAGGTGTATGAGACCATCAAGAATCTAGCAGCGGACAAGGGTCTCAAAATCAACATGGAGCCAGCCCTCTCCATGAAGTGGCTGAAGGAGAAAAAGTCAAAACGAGGGAAACAGCAGGAGAGAAAACAGAAACAGGTGGCAGAATTATCGGCCGAGGAGATTGAGAGAATGAAGAAAGAAAGACAGAAAAAAAGAGACAAGGTATGAAGCAATTTTCACTGCTAAGCCCTGGTTACATGACAGCAGATTTTGTCGTGGTTTGCGGCAAGCGGTGCGGTTTTCACAGGGATTTGGAAAATCCTTCAATATTTGGCGTGTTAATTATCCCAACGCCTGTGAAAACCACTCTGTTTGCCACAAACCGCTGCGGCATTCTGTGTAGTGGAAACAAGCCTTTTGTAGAGTATCAAAACACTTCACTTGCGGAAAACACTCCACTCAGATACAGACTAGTCCGACAGCGTAGCGATATGCACCCTTAATGGTTCAAGATGTATATGACTGTCATCCATGATTCTCTATTTTCAGTCAGCAGACCCAATCATTCAGATCTTCAAGGATCCCATCTCCCCAAAGGATTTCCACGTCGTTTGTGACACGATGCTCCAAGGTTTGGGGAAGCAGTTAAGAAGCTGTGGTGTAGATGTTCGTATTTTAAAAAACCATGACGACCACGACAGAGCTGGTGTTGTAAGTACTTTAAGTCGTACTTGTGTCAGTCCCTAGAACGAATGATGTCATGTCTCAAATTATAAGTACCGGTAGCACTCTGCTACTGAGATCAAGGAAACTCCCCACGACAATGATGGTTGCTCTGTGGGTTCCTAATTCATGTTAAAAATGTTACGAACCTTACCGTTTTACCTGTGATTTCTGTTCCAGATTGCAGCCAGAGAAAACAGAATCATTTTAACATCTGGTGGTCCATTCGACACGGTAAGTATACCGCAAACTTTCAAACCATTTTAATACATAGACAGTTCCACGTTACATGGCACAGGCAGTGAAATTCCCTCGAGTTCAGAATTTTGGCAGTTGTGCGGAACGGGTCCTATGACAGAGTCTTTGGTTGGTCTCACAATGAAGCTCTAAATTCAAATGTCTTCATCTTCTCTTTTCCAGCTGAAGTCGAGTGTCCCCCTGGGTCACTGCATGAATGTTCCAAACAACTTAGATGCCAGGGACCAGGTCGTCGAGGTGTTAAATAGGTTCAATGTCAAGGTCACACAGAAAGATATCTTCAGCAGATGTCAGGTGAGTTCTGGGCCTTGTGAGTGAACAAATCCATTACATGTTTGGGTTGTCTTGTTGGCCTACTTTTGGCAACGTGTAGCTCAGTCTAATTATGCTGTATATACGCTGTTGATTGTCTTATCCTTATTGTTATGATGAACACAATAAAACAAGTGATATTTGCATGTTTCATCGAGCTCTGATGCTTTCTTTGCCTAGTTCAAATATCCATTGAGGTTTATATCATGGTGTGTAGGTGGCATTGTTGAATGTTTGGCCTGTGAGTGTGTGGGTAATGCCCGCTGTACACGATCAGATTTTTCATCCAATTTTCTGAATATGCTCAATAAAGGCCTACATGCGGATTTATACATTGAAGCCCCAATGGGCCCGGAACCTGAATTTCAAAAAAATTGGATGAAAAATTTAATCGTGTACAGCGGGCATTAGTTGAGACTTCTTGGTATAAGTGAGTTTTCACAACTCTTGTCACTCAGTCAGTAACAAGTAAACTGGTCAGTTCTGGAACTCTGTTCTGAGGGGTGTTGTTGAAATATTTGTGTGTATGAAGGTAGGCTACCAGACGATCATACTGTAACACATCTTGTTTTCCTCTGACAGCTACAGTGTCTTCGAGACCTTTGATGCCAAATTGAACCAGTGACCTACTGGTTTTCATGTGGGCACTAGACCCAGACATCAACTACAGCCTTCCTTAGGTCAGATATCCCATTATCAAACACCAAATTTAGCCCCAACTCCTCCTGTCATTATATCTCATTATGACTCGGAAACTGTTACATCATCAGCAGCCAGCACAAGCCACGGTGCTCGGGGAACAAATTAAAATCCCGAATACAAAGAAACTTGCCGATTTTAGCCCCAGAATAACTGGTGAACAGATGCAATGTTATGCGGCACCATTCTTCATGTGCGCTATCAGTGTGAAAATCTTACCAAACCAATTCTCATCGTGTTAACTCGGTAATTTCTGAGATAATTTGATAAATTTGCCGACAATAAACACAGATTAAAGGCAATCGTGAAATTTAGAAAGTCACCGATGATCGTGCTGGTGTGATCATTGGAGCGGAACTCGGCGCTGCTTTTAATGTTTAGGATGATGATTGATTTGATTCAGATTATGATCGATGTTGATGTGACTCGATGGCGGAAATATTCGCTCTTATGACAGCATTGACGACATATTGTAAGAAAGAATGGCGGAATCTTGAGAGAGGTTGCGGGAGTTGTCATCTTCATCAGAGGAAGAAAGCTTCCAACTGTCATTCAAACCCACCCATGAACTCCCGAAGTGGGCCAGTCTGGTCCTGTTATTTCCACTCTGAAACCAGAGTTGACAAACCCTTCCACATGAGAGTTTTCGAGTAAAAATTGGCTCTCTAAGCTATGGGCAACTCAACAAAAGAAGTTGCAGTCTCCAGGCCCGTAGCAGCCCTCTGATGAGTGGGGGGGGGGCCCTGGCAGGGTCGGATCCAGGATTGACAGAAAGGTTGGGTGCGTAGCTCGGTGGAGGTGGTCAGGACCGGAAAGTGTAAGCCCCAAAGGGGGGTCAGGAGGCCCTCCCCCAGAAAAAAATTGACAAGTTAAGTGCTTTAGATGCATTTTCCTGGGATCTGAGATAAAAATATGGACATACATGTATGATATAAAATGGACATTTGGGCCAAGGTATGTTTGACCCCCCGGCTGCTACGGGCCTGGTCTCTGCTATGGAAGTCTTGGCATAAGTATAGGAAACCAGTGGTGAATTGCCCATTGAGAGCCAACACCCATAGAAAACTCTGTCCACAATCAACATCAACTGATCTCTGACGCTGTGGAACAGACCACGATTTTTGGAAGTCTGTCATAAAATCAACCTGCTTTCTTTTCAAACGGTGGGAAAAATGTCCCGTCTGGTCAAGGTACACATCAAAGGAGTCTTCCCACACACTCTCATATCTAATACTTGGCAATGGTTCTTAATTATCATGTTTTTAATTGGACCTTTATATGAACAGTGTGTGTTGGAGAGAGACAGCTCTATAAACAAGAGGCCGTCACTTATTTTGCCTGGTGTCCTGATAGGACTTGAGTCGAGTGCTATGACAATATTGACCTAGGAGCAAACAGTCGATTCTCGTGTGAAGGGGACACTGAACTCAGTCAAATATCGCCAAGTCATCTTTTTTCCTCCTGGTGATGACGTGGACCCCGTCCCAACCACTTCAGTTCATCACCTGGGTCCATTCGTTTGCAGTTCTTTTGGTTAAAAGTGCCACCCCACATGAGCGTGTTCTGGCCCAAGTTGGCTCTCAGACTCATGGTAACTCAGTCAAATAGTCAAATCATGACGTGGACCCCTCAATCTCTTCAATTCATCAGCTGCTGGGTTATTTTGGTTTTCGGTGCCATTCCATTTTGAGAGTTTTCTTGGCTCTCTCAATGTGGGCAACGCAGTTGTATAGATCTATGGACAGTCGTTTGTGTCCCTGGTAAAAACGTAAGTCGTATAAAAGAAACCAACAATGATGAGTTTCCCATTGAAAGCCTACTCGATCTCCAGAAAAATCTCACGTGAAGCAGTGCCTTTAAGTAACAGGCTTCCTCTTCTACAAGCTCTGGTAAATAGCAGAACACTACCCCTTTAATACCAGACCCTGACCCTGACCCTTTGTTCCCTTTGCTATAGGGTTGAACCCTCTGGTTATGAGCGAGGAGTACCCCAGGGCTTCAAATAAGGGCTGCGGAAGCCACTCCCCAAGGTTCCACGCCCCTCAACCCTGAGAGGAATAGTCGGGCATGTGCCCTAGGCGAGAAATCGAAGGACATATGTCAGCCTTGGGATCCGGGAAGGGGTTGGGCCGCTGACCCTTAGGGCAGAAGGGAGAGCAGAGTTATACCAATTGTTCCTTCGGCATGCTGGCGTTGAATGGCGATAGGCGATCACGATGTTTACCCTGACGGCCCTTTGCACATTTAGTCAGCATACTTAGTCCCCTTTTCTCCCTAGTTTCTTCCATATATTATCATTTAACACTCATTCACTAGCACTCATTCAGACATGAAATACTCTCCTCTCACGCGCGTTGGCTGTCTATGGGTAACTCAACCATAGAAAGCTATGGGCAGTCAGTCGCCCGTGCCACTGACCTGACTGGTCAAGGCGCAAGTCGTTAGGATTCCGACGAAGTTAATTGCCCATAGAGAGCCAATGCGCACCAGAAAACTATCACGTGGAGAAGCGCCTATACCTCTTTAATACGTCTTGACGAAAGACACCAGCTATTACCCATAGTTTTCTATGGTTGAGATGCCCATAGAGAGCCAACTTGCGCGAGAAGACTCTGACATGGAGCCGCAGCGCCCGGATAAGAAGGGTTGGATTTCATGAGAGCAGCATTGTCTGACCGTCACCGACACTGCACGCTCCTTCCCTAAGCGTTCGCCCTGAGAAAACAACCTGCTCAGAAGGGAAACCCTTGAAATGAATGTATCACCTCCCGACACCCGTGTAAACCGCACATTTCACACGATTCTGATGCGATCATATCATTATCTCACATTCCAGGAGAACACGAGGCACAATGGCTCGCATTTTATAAATAGCCCAGTCACACGTTAACAATACGTCAATAACAGGCTCATTTTAGCCCATTCTGGGAATTTGTTACTTTTGAGGATTTCATGATTCGCCGTGATGATATCAGTTATGGTGCTCGCTGAGATCTTTCCTGTAAGGACTGGGACTGAAACTATAAAGGGATCAATCTATGGTTTGGTTCCATCATGCTGAAACCCATAAGGGACTGAGTAAACACCGATGAGGGCTAGGCCCATAAGGGACTAGACCTTCGGAGGGTTTGGGACCATGGGTTGGACGGTTTCTCTACCAAAACAACTGGTCCTAACTGAAAGGTATTCTTCTGCACTTTTCAGTGAATATCGATGATAAACAGGAAGTCAATTTCCAGAATCTTAGCAAATTTTCGACCCCAAGCGGGGTCTTCATCAGGCTGGCACTTTCAAGTCGAGCTACCAGAAGTGAAATGAATATTGAATATCCATGTTAAACGGTTTCAATATTTTCAGGAAAAAAAATCATAAAAAACTCTGTTTAATTTTTGAATTTTCACCCGTATTTACACTTACAAAGCTGCCGCCAACCGTCAGAACGTTGATGTGTACTCAGTTAATTAACGAAACGCATATTTCCTTTCTTTTCACCCCCGTTCTCACCGTTTTCAAATTTGATGTAAAATGTTGAAGAGTTTGTCCAACGATGCTTGTCAGTCGGATCATTGATGATGTATGGTGGGTTCAGCAGATGGGAACTCTTGGCACAAGTGCTATCAAAACAGACGCCGTATTTCAAGCCCCGGTGCAAGCGACAAGCCATGGGATTAAACGGCTCTGTTTCCATGTGTGACGCTTGAAATGGACGATTTTGTTGAAGGGTCTCTCGACCACTTCACCGTCAACGGAAAGTTTTGTTCAAGTCCTCGTCATTTCAAGTGTGCGTGGGTTGGGTGCAGGACTTGGAACCTTTGTAATGGCGCTCAGCTTTCGTTTCGCGCCAAAGCGGGAGGTAGAACTACTTTAGCGGGTCATCCGCCATCTACCTACCGCACCAGATGGTCACGCTGCCTACCGTTTCGGACGCTATAAAAGCGTCGATTTCAGAAGAGATTTCTTCTGAAAGCTCCCCATACTCGCCAAAGGGCCTCTACGGTCAAGTGCCCAACACCCAGACCGAGAATGCTGTAGCTCTCGGTTCGAATCTGGATTCTTGTCATATCTTTGTGTCGAGTGAGACTGAGAACGCCTCGTGCCTGCCTGCCGCGGAAAGACAAGCAAAACTTCGGCGGAACAGGCAGGGTTCGCCTTCCGTGAGAGGCGCGTCGTTGTCCGATAGCGAAATGACCGAAGACCTTGATAGTTCAAAATTGGGGAGGGGGGCTAAAGTTGGCTTCAGCTGTCATGTGGAGGAATCGGAACTACTCTTTCACCTTCTAACCGTCAATAATTCTTGCATCTTTCAGATCTGCAACAATAACCAATACGCCTACATCGAACAGGAAGAAATGAAAGCGGCGTGGCTACAAAGTCGAACAGACGCCTCGGCAAATGTGGCCAACAGATTCCACTGCCCCCTGAGCGAGCTCAAACTCTCCGGTCTGATTAACTTCTCCACTCTCTCAATCGGACCGGCAAATGTCCCGCTTCAGTTGGATAATCTCCCCGAGGCTGTCCTCCGCAACATTGATTTGTTTTTCTGTTGTTTGTGTTGCGGGAAAGTCTACTGGGAAGGAAGCCATTTTACCAGAGTATGCGAGCAGTTTGCCCACGTCCTGGAGATGTGAGTGCAAGTATCTGGCCTTGTGCGTCTGTGTGATATTTTGGCGGCTGTAACCGAGGAAATGAAACAGAAATGATGTAGAAATGAAATGGGAATGGTGTTAATAAAAGTTGAAATTATCTACAGATGGCACCTCGAGAAATCCGGCCCATTCTAATACTGCTCCTGTGGAGAGACCACCAAACATATGAATAAGCCGAACGTGAGGCTTTCCACAGACATGACAGAGGGTATCCATTAATAATCAGACCTGATTGGGTTTTCTTCGTTTGTTCGTCCGTCTGCTTCCGGATTGTCCTGGAAACTGGTGTCCCTATTTGAGGGTGTCCTGATTATAGTCGTACCGGTACGTCACAGTGGACCAAAGAAGTGTTCCCGGTAGTTGTGTGCCACTGTTGAAGGCCTTGTGAAAGCGTAAATTTTTGTCACGGTGCGGCTGCTGTTGATACACGGATGTGTTCATACATTTTTAATATAATTATTTCATAGTGCTTCCTGTATATTTTATTGATGGCTACTAGATAAAGCCGACACTTTTTAACATGACACATCAAGAGCCCATCGACTTGTGAGTAGGGACCGACCTTCCTGTATTGTATGAAATGATATTGACCTTGTAAAGTGCAGGGTATAATTATATTGCATTCTCAATGATTAGAAAATGACTGCGTTCTTGTGAGTCAATCACCAGTGGTTGTTTGTAGGCCATAATGACGGCAGATGCCAGAATTGTTTTGAACTATTAGGGAAATTTCCCTCATACAGCGCCGGCAGAGAGGATTCACAGTTTGTACTGTAAGTCTTGGATATTCATCGTTTCCAGGACGTAACTTCAACAATGTCCGCCATTGCTGTCGTCGACATCATGACGCAAAGCCGGCAGAAAATGCATTGTTGACGTCGTCGTCATGACGCAAACCCAAGGAAAATGTATTGTTGACGTCGTCTAATGACGTAAAGCCGGGGCGCAACCCAACAGAACGACGTTACGTCGTGGAAACGAAGAACACTCCACCGACTCGACTCCTGTTGTCAGCATTTCTCTCGGTTCAAATTAACTGTTGGTTGATTTGCTGTTTTTCTAAGGAAATCTTAGTTTGTCATTCTGATTATTTTCTTCTTTCCAGCGTCCTTGGACCCTTTTATCTCCATCTCAGTTACCCTATTATTGAAATGAGATTTGATCGCATAAAATGTAACCAACTCAAAAGAACCACTTGAGACAAGGTGTCCACCCCCCTCCCCCAGGGCCAGGCACACCACCCTTACCAAAATCTTGTTTAACAATTACTTTCCACAATATACAAATCCTTCTGATAGACACCTTTTCTTATCATCCCCCTGAGGCCCTTTCCCTCATCTAAGTGACAAATACCCCTCGTGAGAGACCCTTAAAACTCCCACGCTTCGAGTCAAAGCCCATTTCCTCTCTCACCCCTCTTTTGACTTGGGACCCTTCCCCTCAATACAATCGCTAATAATCCCATTTAGATGCTTCATATATCCGTTTACCTAAAAAGGGTTCTTAACACGATTTACCCTTAAATTCTCACTGTTTTGACCCCTTGTCTTTGTCGTCCTTGTATACAAGAATTCAGACCCTTGCAGGATTTCAGCCCCTGAATGAACTGTGTTATCGATCCAATTGTGTTGGTAAGGAGATGTGTGGAATTTGATTGTGAATGCGGATAATGAATCCACTTTCAGTTCTCTCCTGGTCCTGTGAGAATGGGAGGAGGTGGGCACGGTTGCTATGGCGTAGTTTACCATGGTTCCCATGTCCCTGTCGAGTGAGTGAGTGGGTGACTCCTCGACTGGATTCACTGGGAAAGTATCCCTGGCTGGGGTGGTTACTGGACAGGGAACGGCCTTGACGTTGAAGTGTAATATCTGCCAGTGTTTCCGTGGGTCAGTGTGTCCCCTTTGTTTGGAAAACGCTGGAAGATAGATCGACGCTTATTCCGTCAGACAATAGGAGGGGAACACCCACAGATAGGGACACTGGCAGATGTTACACCGGTGGCATACGATGCAAAACTTATTTCGATCTTACATGACATGCTAAAAGACGCACTTGGCAGGAGGGACATTTGTGGTACCAACCATTTCCTGAAATACATTACGTCATGGATATGACGTCCAATTTCGTATTTCGTACTTCGTTTTTCGTCAGATTTGCGAAAACTCCCTATTGTCGGTTTCTTGGCGACCAAGTTATGCCAAGTCCAATGACACGAACGACTGCCATAGTTTTGTTTGGTTGGACTGCCCAAAGAGAGCAACCTGTGCGAGAACGCAGCATCTTCAAGAACGCAGTCGTATGAGACGCTCCGTCCCTACCGTTGCTTTCTCGGCAGTGAGAACTGTCCCACGACCAAAGCAGCGTCTAATTATTTCCTGGCTGCCCTCAGTATGTTTCGTTTCTCATTACTTGGATACCCTGGTCAGTAACCCGCCCCCGTCACCACGACGTAAATACACCCTTCATCTCGTAACAATCACACAAACCTATCATATGTTGGTGACATTGTTCGTGATATGATTGAATGAGGTAACTATGGCGCTGACCTAATCTTGGAGGAGACATGACCCGTCCAGTTTCGTCCCTCCGTAACGCGACACCGACATCGGTCATTTCCGACGCCTAATTATGAACTCTAACGCTGAAATAAAGACAGGGTTCTGTATGATGCTTCCAACATGAATAACAGATCCAGTCTGGCTGACAAGCAATGTTTTCCCCAACGTTCCCATGCGGAAAATCCCCCACCGTCCCAGCCCTGACGGTCAGAAACGGGACACCGCACGTGCAGTCACGTAACAGCACATTGTCACGCGGTGCACGTTCAGATGGTAGCGTCCCTAATTTGGGGTAGACAGATTTAGTCCCTCCACCTGCTGGCCCTTACTCCGGCAGGTGACATGAGACACTATGAGATAGCCCCAAGAATGACCCTCCACCCAGGTGGAAACGATTTTCCCAAGAGACTGACCATGATGGGCAAATATTTGGATTCGGTGCGTTGATACCTCGTTGTCCGCGAGACGTTGTGATCGACACTTGAAGTTTGCCCTCTTCATGAAATTTAGGACTAATCCACGGGGAAATCGCACCCAGAAATGGATCGAAGGGGGGGGCAGGGGGTACGAATCAACGGTCAGGCATCGGCATTAATATAGTGACCGACCAGGGCTACAGACTTTCACGGTCAGTGGCGAACTTGTCTTCGCACCGGCAAGCGCGACTGAGAACCACAAGAATTCACCCCCGAAGTATGAGCCTGTGGTCAACAAGTGTAATGTCCACAGGGCTGGTCAAGGGGTGAATGATAGCTGTTGACATTGTGACCCATTCTGTTTCCATGGGCCTGAGGACGCTCTGGGCAGATGGCACGTCACTACATGGACTAGGATGAGCGCGCATTCCGTCCCATGGAACAGACGCCGTCCTTTCGCTGAGGTTCATTTTATCTTTTCCTGAAAGTAGGACCTAATGGTAGAGTTAACGTCAATATTCGAACTCGCGTCATTGGTCAACTTTGTAATTCGTTCTTGCACATAACAACTGTTCCACGTGAGAGTTTTCTCGCCCATAGAAAGCTATGGGTAGTTGTTCCTGTCATTTGGTCTCAGCGTAAGTCGGGAAGCCAACAATGGTGGATTGCCCATAGAGAGCCAATTCGTGTGCTAAAACTCTCACTGGACATGCTGGAGGAGCGCCTTTGGACAACCCTCCCCCGCATATCGATTTCCGTTTCCTGACGTCAGTGTCGTAAGTCACAAATAGGAGGCGCTCGTTCTGTAAGCAGTCCGGTGGGAGAAATGTCATGATGAAGTCCCCCATGTTTGTGAGAGGCTATTTATGAGAACCGAGGTCACCTAAAACAAACACTTGGCCCAACTTGAAATGACGTTTCGACCGTCAAAAAGCATTGAGAGGCGTAATAATCCGTGAAGATGGGTCGAAAATGGTCCGATGGTTAGATTGGAGGGTTTGTGGAGAGGATCGTGGTGTGCCGGCCACCACTCGAGCGATTTGGAGAGGGGTCGACCGGGTCAAGATAATCAGCCACGGTGGCCGAAAAGTACATCTCAGTCAATTGAAGAAAATTACTTCGGGTTGAAAGAGTCGAGATCACCACTAAAGCAGTAACAGCGGCGAATAATGACAAAGCGATATAAATTGTGTTTTGCTCTTGAAAAGCGTCATTTAGTCAATTCGTGCCTTCATTTTGAATGATTCTGCTGGAAAGTGGATCTAACCAAACCATACCCCACCCCTGACACGTCTAAGCCAGCCATACCTGCCCGTCGTTGAATCACGTCTCCCAAGCCTTGCTGTGTCCCATAGCACATCCTGAGAAGGGGCTGTTCGTTTTCGTCACTTGAGGAATCTGAGTTGTGATCCTTGGGAAAACGGAAAAAGCTATACACTTGCAAGTTGCAGGGATTATTTGTTGTGCTGTACAGAATAATCGCTGCAATTTGCAGCTTCATAGCTTTCTCCATTTTCTCAAGGATCACAACTCAGATTCCTCAATTGACGAAAACGAACAGCCCTTTCAAGTCATTTACGGTCGTACCCTCCCAGAACAAGTGCAAGGATGGGAGCGGTTGTGAAGACCGTGGGTGCAGGATGCCCACAGCAGGGCTTTGGCCTCCTTCCTCTTCCAATGGTCAAACAGAAAAGGTTTGTATGAGTGGATGAAGAAGAGTGAGGTAAATCCCCTGTCGGGGAGGATGTTGCTGTGTGATGAAGGAAGGAAGGACGGGGACTGGCTAAATCCACTGGATAGGATTACAGCACTCTGTCCGAGGGCAAATGTCGAGAAAGAAAAGCAAAAGACAACGAACTTCGACCTTCTGTCTCGCCACCCGCCCCTTGTCGACGCTAAGCCTCCAAGTTTGTCGTTTCAAGAGCCGAGCGGATGTCCGTTGACGTAGCCCTCCAACGACAGCACGTCCGGTGACTTCTGCCCGCGTCCAGAGATTAACTAAATCCTCATCCATCTTTTTAAACGCTGGCCGTATCTTTTGTCACCTCGATTTAGATTAAAAAGGTGCGACTCTGCATCTGGTAGAGGATAGCCGACCCAAGTACCCCCTCCGGTAGGATTTTGGGTCCACTGCAACTTCTGCCCGCTCGCCTGATTGATTGACCTGAAAGGATTGTTTTGAAAGCTGCATTCTGACCATAGCCCTTTGGCTTTTCTGGCGAGCATCCGGCCATTTTGTCAAAACCCGTCGTCTAAAGCTCGGAGTGGGATTTTGGTTAATCCACAAGGTGTGGCACATCTCGCATTTCACCAGGAGGGAGACTCAAACTCGCCGACGAGTTTGTTTTTGTCTTGCGATGATCCTGCATCCATGTCAGTTGTGACCTTCTCCAGTCCCAACCACATGACGGGACCGACCCCTTAGCTCTGTTCGACTGTTCTAGGAGGTTGGCGGCCACCTCGAAGGAGCCAGCTCGCGGATGATGGTGTTTTCCTAGCCTGCGATAAGGCTTGTCTCAGGTTCGATACAATACGTAACCGCATAGGTGTTACCCTTTTGGTAAAATGTCTAAAGCTGCATTTAGCTGACACGCGGATTGCGGAACGCGGAAGCGGAAAATGCCATTTTCGCAAAATGCAATGCATTTTCGCATACAACATATCTTTCCGCCAGGGTTTCCGCGTCCGTATACCGCATTCCGCGTGTCAGCTAAACGCAGCCTTAGGGTAGATTCATAATTCTCCGTTTTGCGCTTTGCGCTTGTGCGTTCCCTGTGTTTATGTGTGGTACCAATAATAAAATTGCTTTTTCTACCACGCACTCGCATAGGAAACGGACAAGCGCAAAGTGCAAAACGCATAAATTGGTTTTAAAGGGTTACCCTAATGAAGTGCCTGAAAATTAGGCCTACCGTTCAAAATATTCTGGCAGGACGTTTCCTTTGCAGTCATGTTTTCAACTTGTTCAAGGGGTCCCCCATCGGGCCTTTTTCATGCGGCAAGGTCACGCATTTTGTAAAATTCAGCCACAAAACTTTAAAATTGCCAGCTCAGTTCTATTGTAATTGTTACATTCTGTCTCCTAATTAATACTTCACATCAATTCAAATTCATTCGAGTCGATCTCGTTTCATCAAAGTGACATTAACATGATAAATGGCGTAAGATTTGATTGAACATCGTTTTACAAGTGGATTGTTCTGCGTGAGAATTCCACCTGTCGCCTGGCCAGGCCGCCATTGTTATCTCAAAGATGCGCGCGCACCGTAACAAGTTATCACCATCAGATCGAGGTTAGGTTGTCATGGACAATGGAGGGTTCGCAGCGGACCAAAGGTGCGTGTAATTCGTGTTCTGACTCCCTGTGTTGGTGGCGAGTTGTCTCCGGGGGTATGGGTGAGGTTATGAGGGCACGAACTGTGGCCCTGACATGTCTACGGGTCACGGCAGGTGACTGACTGAAGTAAAGACAATAATTATGTGAATAAATGGTGTGAACTCGGGGTGTGAACCCATTTTTTTCTATCGCCGGCTAAGATGTGTCAACTTGCTAGACTTTTACAGGTTAAACTTCTTGAAAAGAGAAGCCGTCAGCGGTTTCTGACCGAGGTAACAGGTCTTACAGAAACTCGTTCAATTTCTCACACCGTCTGCCGAATTTCTTTGTTGAGATCTGGGAAAAACCATCAAGATTTTCTCGTAAATGTGTCCTAATCCCCTACGGTGAGAATATCATTGTAGAACCTCCCGCCGCCCGGTGAAATATGATCGAAAATTTGTTTTCATAACCAGGTGACGGAGAGGAGACTCAATATTTGCGAATTGGATTATTGAGGATTTTAGTTCCATCAGTGGCCGGTAGACGGCGCCAAGCGCTCATCCTCAAAACAGGGTCTTCTTTCATGAGCGAGACAGCAGCTAGAGCCGAGCGAAATGACAATGAGTCTGAGGTTATCATTTTTTATTGGACTTTCAAACTTCTAGGCCCCTACCACCATATTTTGGCCCGTATTAATATTTTTCAATCCACTCAAAACATGGCTGTCATTTCCCGCATAAGACGACGAAGTTCTTTCTTTTCGTCAAGTTTTCTCATGAGAAAAGCCCAGGACTAAGACAAAAGGTGATAGGGGTTGGGAGGAGCCCCTCTCCCCTGCACCCGGCCCACTCCCGCCCGCTCCACCGGCGTCCAATCTCTCTCCTGGGACCTGATGCCATAAACTCAGATTTCTCGCCCCGGGCGACGGTGACGGACCTGTGCGATGGAGGAGCGCAAAGAAGGGGGCCATCTCAAACCTCCAGGTTGGCCTGCGTGTCCATTTTCTCGCATTCGCAAGTATCAAAGTACTAATAGCGACCGGGCAGGTACGTTGAAAAAATAATTCCTTTGACTTACTCTAGTACACGGCACAGCAGGTGAACGAAGTTACATGTAACTTGCCTGTGTTCACGACGCCACTGGGAATGCTCCTTCGCATAGCCCGGCTGATCACTGAGATGCCCCCTCCCTCCACGACCTGAGACCTGCCCAGCTACGGGAGCAGCCCCTCCCTGCGCTCAGGAACAAAACAACTAATCTGAAACAGATTGCCAACGCAAAAACTATTGTGGCTTCAGAAATGATTAGCAATTTTCTAAGCGAGCAAATTCCTACCCCCGGGGCCCTGAAACAAAGAGGACTGATATCGTGTTTTTCTTCATTGTTTCTTTAGGGATGGAGTCATGTGCGGCCAAGAAGGATCTGGTGCGTTCCCAGCTCTGAGACAAAGAAAAAAATAAAAGAAATCTTTCATTTGTTGTCAGGGGGTTTCTTGATTTGGATTATTTGTTTTGGAGACAGAAAATGTTGATTTTCTCCTGAAGCCAGACGTCTTATTTGCACAGTTTGATTTCAATATTTGCCCGTTTGGATGAATTTTATCGCCTCCGTTGCCAGGAGAGTCGGCTGGCTTCAAGTCTCGCGAGAGTTTGGAATCCGCGGTAAAACTAGCCACTCCTTTCGTCTGCACGTCAGAGGAAAGTCCCGCAAGATGATGACGTGGATCGCGGCTGTTGCAACTTGCCGTCTTCATCACACAAGAAGATGTTGCAGCCAGGACGCGGCGGGGAGAACCGCAGAGATCCAACTTCAATCTCCAAACCCACTGATACGATGAATTCTAAAAATGCTGATAACTATAAGCATAAAATTCCAATCAATTCATCTCAGCGATCACAGAGAGTTTAGTGCTTATCTGAAATAGCCACGTGTCTTTGTTGAATGTCGGCAAAATGCACCAGGCGTAAATTGCAAATGTACCGAAGACAAAAACTTGTGCGAATTTGGGAAATTGGAGACGCGCTTTTGTCTCTGGGGTCTTTATGAAAGTCGGAACCATTGTTGCTAAGGTGATGGAGATTTTGATAAAAACATAAGGCAGATTTCGGTGGAATTATTTCCGGTGTTTTTTGAATGGTTTCTGTGCACTCTTGTCTACAATGGAAGACAATTGTTGGCGACGTTGTGGCATTGTTGTAGGGAAGTATAGGCGGAGGTTTCCCGGCCTAATCACTGGGATCTAAGATTATTAATAACAGGGTTCTTTCTAAATTTTTCGATCAGAAAATTGGTCAGATTTGACCATTTTACTCTAAAGCAGGCGGAATCGGTGCAGGACCCTGATAAGAGGTATAATTGTCCTGTGCGCTTGGCAGTAATTATTGTCTCAGTTTTCTGTTCTGATCGCGGTAGAGAGGTTCATGACTTCTTTCGTTCCGGAATGCTACAATTCCCTGCTTTCCATGCAACCCAAATATCACATACCCGCCAAAACATGTTCCAGTCTTATTCCGCAACTTAAATTTCGAAAATAAGGCCAAAAAAATATATTGTCTGTTTCTTGTCCAGCAACTCAGCGAAAATTGATGCGGGCATGCGGATTTTTTTTTTATTTTCAAATAATTTTTGTTTTCGTTTTCTTCATGGATGGGGGAAATACCACCAGCAAACTATCTCTCTACATGTTTAGAGCACAGATTTCATGAAAAATAAAGATGATTTCAAGTGATGAAGCATTTCTGTGCATTGTGTAGAAGGCGCTGCGTAAGCAAAGTCGGAAAATTTGAAATTGGTGAGAAAAAATTTTTTCGATGCGGAGGGTCTGGGAATGACGCGGGCGCGGACAAGAAACAAATACTTTATTTTTTTTGGCCTAACATAGCGTCGTTTATTTCTTCTGAAGGCTACAAAATCGTTTTGACCATTAGGCCTACTTAGGCGTAAGGACAATTTGGAAAGCATCATGAATAAAGCCCATACGATTCAAAATGTCTATTGATAGCATCATCTATCAAAACATTCTATAAAGACCCCAACGATCTACCAGCCGATCCTAAATCCTTCTGTTTTCAGATGAATACACCGCCATGAAATTATACGGGTGTGTCCCACGGGTCACAATCTGTGATATGGATCTATAAAAACTGGGGGCCCAGTTACACTTGACCCTCGGTAGACCCCAGCCCTCATAAAAACACCCCATTGTTTTAAAACACGCACCCACGCGTTTTTGATATTTCATCCAAAGCGTATCCATTCGTCCAGCCCTTAGAAAACGAGGGTCCATTCAAGTGGACGCGTGTGCGAACTTGTCAGTCCGGCTCGGTCACTGAGCTCATGACACTTATGTTTTTATACTCCCTCAGACCTTTCAAACTGTGGGAAAAACCCTTGTCGACAAGACCCTTATTGTCCACCACCCCCTTGTCCCACCCATGGTACAAGTTATTTCTCCCCGCGACGTTTTCGCGAGAATTCGGCTGGATTCCTTTTAGTTCAAGAGGCACTTATACGGCATAAGATTTCAACAATGCACTGTTTTCTTTCGGATAATTTAACAAGACAGGGACGAGACCCTTCCATTGTTGTGGGTGATCTGAGAATAAAGGGATGACACGGTACATTGTATGATCTTATCTTGAGGGTCCTTGCTCATTGACCCCCTCACGGCTCGCGGCCGCGCCACCAGCTAAGAACGGCGGGCTTGTGGTGTCTAGCGGTCACCCTTGAACCAGCGGTTGGGATGTCAGTGACAACCATGGCCTCTGCAGTCGGGCAACCTGCTGAATGCTGCGGCTGCCGCTGAAATCAACACGACCCCTGTGAGATGACAGTTTGTTTCATGTGTTTCGAACCAACGACCTCGTGGGTGAACATTCTATGGTCCAAATCACTACGGTAACGTGTGGAAGTCCAGGGTTACGGCGATGTGTGTTCTATTGTGTTGAAACTCAATTCTTGGTCATTGAACCGGTTCAAGAAACTGATTTTATGCTCAGCGAAGCCAAACTTTCCACCGATTTCTTGGGTTACATCAATTAATTCCACCTAACTGATTAATGTGGAGTAACTCACACCGCGTATCTATCAATGGCCGTAACGTCCGATAGTGTCTATACATTGCCATGCGGCATTTGCTCAGCAGATAGCGCGCGTGTGCTGCGCGTATTTTTGGTGAGTTTTCTACCTAAAAACTCAGCAGATAGCTAGCTCCGGTGTGCGACAGGCTTTACTTTTCATCGGGATATTTTTCCCCTTTAAATACGCAGCCAAAACTAATCCTTTCCTGCAATTCCACCTTGAGTTGAATTCCAAATCTACCCCGGTTACATCACCCTGGTGCCAACGATCACATATCTCACGGCACGGCGCAAAAATGAAAGGGAAACCCAGCAGAAGAGATGATTACGTCATACCCTCTCAGAGGGAAATTCGCCAGACCATATTTCACACCGTCACTCTGACTGTGCGGTATTGGTCAGTAGGTTAGAAATATCAAAACGATTGGAGCGTGAACAGGTCAATAATAGGGAGGTTTCGAAATCAAACGATAAACGTAAACCTTACGACAACGTCATTGCATTTCCGGTACAAAAATACCGTTGTCGTTAACGTTTACGTTTATCGTTTGATTTCGAAACCTACCTAATTATTACACAACCCGTACCGTTACTGGGGCAGAGGTTATATCATGTAGCGTTTAAAACCTGATGGGCAAGAGTTATGATGACTGAAACTTTCAGCGATGGAAAATGAACGGTTCATTTATAATGGAATTTCTCTCAACAGGAATTAGTTATAACCATTTTCCCAGGGTCAATTTTCTTACGTACGGATGCCAGAAGTAACAGACCCACACCACCTCACTCTTGTATATCCAACTATAGTTTTTCTTTGCATATTTTTGGCCTCACCTTTTCCTCGGAGTCAATTTTCCTGAAACCTATATTATAACCTCGCTTAATGGTTTTCTCGCGTATTTTTACGGCGTTCCCACGAAAGTGACAAGCAGGTACATAGAACCACGTGTGAACGGTAAGATGGTGGAACGAGAAGAGGTTTAGGTTCCACGGGTTCGGAACGAAGGTCCAGACCCGACTCATCAATTTCTTTTTGTTGATAAACATGCAAGAAATCATTCTATTGGGTGGGGGGTGTGAGTGGATTTGCCCATTTTCACAGATATTTGTTTCAAAAATTTTAAATTGGGAAAGATATCTGCTGGAGCTTATTGTACGACATAGCAGGCGATCTTTGGCTTCAGTCTTGAATATGATGTTTACACTTCGATCGAGCGACGTCGCTCGCCGTCAGCGGTTGTCACGTGACGTCGAAGGACGACGGATGACGTCGCACAATCGAACTGTAAACCCGCCTGATGCCTTTCCCAAGCCACCTTTGAGATTCCGCCGTCTTCACTGCTGAGACGGATCCATTTTACATGATTCTAAATAAACATTTACCTCCAGAGTTGAACATACGTCCAATTTTTTCAAGGATATTTTTTGCCTGGAGTTTCACCGCGCAAATGAAACTCCTGGGAATCCCTTTCACGAGCGGATACAGAACTCATTTTGATTGGCTCTTATCTGATGTTAATTGGCGGCTTCCGTGGCTAGCTTTTCTCAACACGTTAACAGAGATCGTCTGCGAATAATGAAGATCGAATCCAGAGATCAATGCCAATAATTCAATTTTTAAAAACATCACCTTAAATTAGTTAGATATGTCATTTTTTCCCAGGAACACCTTGGTTCAGGTGTGGTCACGTGATAGAAGCAGGACCGGAGTGAATCTTGTTCTTCCGGGTATCATCTGACGCTGTAATGAGGGCTTGGAGCCAGCGGTAATTGACCCCTATGGTCGTCGTTTTGGCCGCCTGACCACCACCAAATGAGATTTGAACTGACCAAGACATCCAACGCCAAATGAAAGCAATCTCCAAGCTTATACTGCCTGGAGATTTTGTAGTCTCACGCGGTCAGACTCTTACATTACCATTACAGAGTCTGACACCACTCGTGTATATTTTATGCACGGTCAATACATTGAGAGAGCTAGCCGCAGCCGCATTTACGCACTTTTTTTACTAAGTAGATCACGGGACGGGCACTTACGGGTCATGGGTCCACTCCAGTCAATATTTAGATGTCATTCGACTGTGATTTTGCCAGCAACATCACCCATTTTCTACCCAAACATCATGTGACTGCTACATTATTGTCATTCATTCATAGCGCGTCGATTCGGCCTGTCGCAACGTTCTGCGACCAGTAAAGCGAGATTTCACGAGATTTGGTCGAGTGGTGTCAGTCGCTCCGCGGGAAGCTACTCCAGCGCCGCGCGTGGCGACTGACTGAGTGAGTCTAGAGATTTTGCAGTCTGGTAACGGCCATGTTTGGTATTTTCTCAGGGGCAGAAATCATTCCGTTATTTACATCGAAAACAAAAATGAAACATGGTAATATTTGTTACAGAACCTTTTGACACTGAATTCATTCCTGTTTTAAAAGGTTCTATACCTCGACTTCAATTACGAATTCCTGCATGAATGTGTAAATAGTCCCGGGGCAGGGAATGCCACGGCGGAACCCCATATCATCAGTCCCTGTCGCACGTGAGACATCTGAATTCTCTCATATCTTTCATTGGAACCCTCCAACCATTGTTTATTTGCCCCAAAATCAGATCGTGGAACAAACTCGGCAAGAGGAACACTGTAACATATTTCCCATTCAAGATCCGTTACCCATGATTTGGTCAATGATTTCGTACCACCTCACGCCTCGGGATTTAGAACGTGGGATGTATCGCTGTGCAACTCTTGGCTAAACTTTATGGGTTCAAGAAATTGAGGGATGTAATTTGATACCTTCTTCACAATATGTTTCTCTTCAGATTTTCTTACATCCCGAGGGAAGCACACCATGATATTCTTTCAGCAGACGATCGGTTTCCTCCCATTGTTTACATTCCACCCAAGAACTCAGAAAGAGGCTGGGATCATGTTGCTTATTGGCCAATCAACCTGCGCATGCTCAGTGTCAAAGACTACCCCTGACGTCGTACGTTTTGAGGAGAGCATTATATATTCAAAAAGCAAATGTACGCCTGCACGGGTTTATTCAGGGAACTGTCTGAAGGCTGATCTACTAGACCTACTACTGTTTACATTTTAAAATTTTAAAAGCCGCGGTGCAACCTTGTGCATGATAAAATAGGAAATGTCTTTTTCTTTTACAGACTTTCATTTGCCCAAAAGCTAGGGAATACGACGAGATGGAAGATTATTCGTTAATAAGCGATATGCGAAGAAAAAACTGATTAACCTGGCTCAACTTACCGGCAAGCGGTTACGGAAGTAACGGAAGCCGGGTATCGGTTTCGAGGCTTCTCTGCACCTGAACAGGCATGACAGGATTCCTCCGGTGCAATATGCCTCAACTCTTCAAACCTGAAGTAACCGACGTTCAATTGTATCTTTCAATAGGTAATGATACCCTAACCTTGGAGATTACACTCATGGGCAATTTCCACCAAATCACCATCATATGCCGTTACCGAGTACAAAGGTGCGGGGAAAGAGGAAAAGATGAACTCCCACGGCAAGCGGCGAAAAATAAAACATTCAACAACTTCTTTAGCTCGGCCCTGGGGCAGGGTTTTCCTTTTCATGGAGTATGTGAGGATGTGATGGAAGTTTCGTTGGCGTGGGGATGGTTACAGCGGAATGTAACATTACATGGTTTTCCCAGCCTCATGCTTGGGGCGACATCTTCAAAGGGTGCTGGCGCCTTTGTTGTAATAGATACTGAGTAGGAGCATATTTTATTTGAACGTTTTTAAGATTTTAGAAAGCGGTGAATGATGCCGTATCTGTTTGTTGGTCACGGCCTCCGGCACCGAGGTGTAAACACCAGCTACCCTCCATGATTCTGGATGAGTTTCAAGCAAAAAGAAAACGAACACCTTGGTGATTTTTTGCGGGAAATTCCGGAGCTAAACTTGTCAACAAAAAGTTTACGCGATCACGACGTAACAACATTGATTCAATTATGATAATTAATTTTGCACGTTATGAAGAACCCGCATAACTTTTTATCCCGACAGGGCGGCGGTGTGAGCGGTTGTACTGAAGACGTAAAAAACAGAGCAAAGCAACGCAATGACGTCGCGTCACGACGTCCTTGACGCAGTGCAACACGAACGAGACGTCGTAAAAAGGTACAACCGCTCACAGCGCCTCCCAGTGGCGGTAGTTCTGCAGGTTCCTCATTGCACGGCAATCTGGGCATGCCGTCGGTGTTGATCCGCGTTTTAGGATTTACACATTGATTGTACGTAGCCTGTCTGATTCTTAACTTGTTGAAAACATTGCCGTCGAAGACTTCCACATCGCCATCAGTATCATTCCAAGAAGTTAAGATCTCGACCCGGGCCTAACTGGCCAGATAGGGTTACAATAACAATACCTTGGTTAGTATAAGTGTTTATGATAACTGCATATTTGACCAGAAAAACATAACCTCTGGATGACGGGGTGCGAATCCTGATCCGCCAAGGTTCTGCCCTGTCTGCTGCATACTTTAGGCATCAACGGTCGATCGACGCAACCGGCTGTAGGCTACATCATCTTTTCACCAGTCGGCAACTTGAGACTGAGTAAGCAATCATCCTTGGCCGAATCAGGCGTGTCTTCAATATGGCCGCCATGGTCGCCATCTTGGACGGTCAATTCCGTCGTGACGCGGGAGATGTCCCATATTTCCGCTGGCGAACCTCGTCAGAGTTTTAAATATCAAAGTCCACCGACATATCCTGGTAATAATAAGATGAGGGTGTCATCAACTACTTTTTACGTAATGGACGGCGTCATGACTACTCTAAAGTGCTTATTGTGACGTCACAAAAAGGATCAAAGTTCCGAGCTGGGTACCGCTCCGAATTGGGTACCGCTCCGAACTGGGCCGTACCGCTCCGAACTGGGAACTGCAACGTTACGGTACATGTAGTTTCATTTTCGGCAAAATCGGCCCATTGGCAGTGGAACGATTAGCCCGCAAAATGGAAGGTAAAGGGTCAACGGATTCATCTGTTTGGAATCAGACGATGCCTGTCGATATTCTATATATACTCAAGTATATATTGTTAATGACCCATGGGAACATTCCTCCCTCGGCTTCCCTCGCCGACGATCGAGTTCCCATGGTATTGTGAATCACTGGTATCCGAGGTCAGATCTTTCTAAACCGCAGACTGACAATAGGTTGGCGGTAACTAGGCCTTGGTCACCGGACGGCGGCCCAAGTCTTGCTCAGTGTGTGGTATGGAATATTTTTCTTATAGGGCCCAGGGTTACTGATACATAGAAACGGGACATAAGAATTGTCCCTGCAGAGCCGCAGCTAGAAAATTTAATATGAAACCGAGGCAGCGCATTCAAAGTAGACAAATTTCTTCGCCCTTGCTCTAAGGGATGATCATAAATTTTTATCCCGGCAGGGCGGCGCTGTGAACGGTTGCCCCGAAGACGTCAAAAACAGAGCAAAGCAATGCAATGAAGTCGCGTCAAGACGTCCTTGACGCAGTGCAACAGGGACGAAGCGTCATAAAAGGTACAACCGCTCACAGCGCCTCCCAGTGGCGGTAGTTCTGCTGGTTCCTCATTGACCCACGACTTTTGGTGGCCAAATCTTTGTGAATGATACTCGATTAGGACAACAAAAGGTTTTGGAATTTGAGTTGCAACCATTCAGGACAAAACGTTATCTCGGACAATGATTCGACGTCTGCGAGCTTAAAATGACAACAAATAAATGCTGCGAGCAGACGATGAATTACTGAGATTTTGTGAAAAAAAAATCGTTGAGGCCGTTTCGTACCTGAAGAACCAGACCATGTGTGCATTGTTTGCATGAGTTGTACAGCAGTGCTATGTCATTTTAGGTTGAAGCCAACGGTGAGAAGATGAAGATATCGCGTCTGTCAAATACCGGAAGCACGTGAACAATGGCTGTCGTCTGCGCCATACTTGAGGTGTATAGAAAAGTTGGACGGGAAGACGGAACGACAGGTGAATTGAGGTCGATTCGGACGCGGAAGCAGGTAAGGTACAAATAACACCGATCGAATCTGTAGTGTGCACTTACGACTCTTTTCTGCAGGTGTCAGGGTGGGTTTAAACAAAAGGAATTTACCAAACGATAGACGGCACTTCAGGCTTACATATTACATGAACTTATATCAATGACTGTGAAAGAAGTGGCCTCTTCACGTGTCATTC
Source organism: Notospermus geniculatus (assembly GCA_002633025.1). Classification (NCBI taxonomy): domain Eukaryota; kingdom Metazoa; phylum Nemertea; class Pilidiophora; order Heteronemertea; family Lineidae; genus Notospermus; species Notospermus geniculatus. The sequence goes on from NMRB01000466.1 coordinate 323,135, forward strand.
TTAACACGGAGAGGAAATTTGAAGTTCCTCCAGCCATCTGCTGAAGCCAATGAAATAGTCTCTGAAAAACTCCACCGAAGACAAAGGACAACATGATCACATTTCACAATTGAGCCGTTGACAACAGTCGCCCCGCATCAATCTTAACGGGACCCCGGCCATTTTACACATCTTAATCCGGACAAAAGAAAACTTACAGCGAGTTTAAACCTTTTTGATCCCGAGAGAGAATTAATAATCCCCTCATTAATAAGGTTAAAAGCATTCTTTAAATCTCATTAATTATCGTGCTAGTTTTCTTTTGTGTTCGACTGAAAGGGGTTGATGATAAAGAAGCATATCCTACTGCAGTTAACGACTTATTGTACCCCAAGGAGAACAACTTACTCTAGTTTTTGAATCCTGTGTGCCCCTTGGGAATCTTGAGTTAGGAGTCAAGTTCGCCGTTCTCACGGGCATATAATCTGACTTTTTTTTACAAGGATCAGCAATTTGCAGATCATGAATATTTCTGCATATCAACAAACGTTGAGAGCTCAAACATCTCACGAAGGTGCTGCACTGAGCCCAACTTGAGAGCGGCCGTCAGCAAATTCCAAAAATGGACAAAATGTGACCTTAAAGTCCTAATACCGCCTACTTTTTACAACTTTCGAAAGGTAGGGGATATGATGCTGATCAAGATGCTTTTTGTTTCATTGAAAAATTCCAATTGGTTAAAAAGTTATAACATATTTCATGGATTTGGTGAGAGGAGGATGGTCGGCCGGTTTCTGATCGCCCTCCGCTTCGTCTTCGAAGGTTCACGCACGACGCGATGTTTGAATTCCTTCAGAAATTTCGGCACACACCACCGAATGGCTCCAGTGACTGAGAAGATTGGAATCTTTTTCCCAAATCTTGCGTAAAACAACTCGCTGCTTCTTTTACATTATCTCTCACCGTCTCTGAATGAGATCGTGACAAATTTGGCATCTTACCCACCTCGGGGAAGATAGTATCGGTGATGCCTTCGATCAAACAAACACACAAGTTTTCTATGGGTGAACTTTTCACTGAAGTTTCCCAAATGGACTTTCCCGAGTTCAACAACCTTCGTGGGAATACGTCACGGTAACCTGCTGGGAGCCGAAGTCCAAAAATTAAAAAAATAATAAAAAATCTCAGAAATCCAACGTGACGAAAACCGGTTCAATTGTCTCGTGAGTTCTTGATAGCATACGTCTGGGAAAAAATCAGCTGACCTTGACCTGGAGGCGATTGCGGTTTGACCCGAGGGCCTCCAGGGCCGATCTTCAGATGACAGTCAGCCCAATATCTATCCGCCATCCGCGCTCGGCTGAATCTTTTTTACTGAAAATTAGTCTTCAAGATGTTATTGTTGGAGCTTGAGAGAATACCAGGATGATGGAGCTAGCGGTATACTTTTCTTGCTCACACTCTATGGGCCCTGGGTGCTTGACAAAGCCCAGGAACGCCCCTCGGCGATTGTGAATCGACCCGGAGCAGAAAAATTGGTGCAGCGTTCATTTTATTGTACATTTGGTGACGTGTTGTCAGCAGAGAATTGGTTTCCTGATAGTAACCTATCATTTTCTGCTCGTTTGCTACATTTTCCGGAATAATCGGAACATAAGCTCACGGGAATTTAGGTTTTTATACTAGAGACCTTTTCGGGTGTTTTCAAACCGAGAAGGGGGCAAATTTGGAAAGGTATTGGCGAGTTGAACTGAGTCACGGGCAATGTTCAATGATTTCCTCATGTTCAGCGTTTGTCAAGGTCGTGAAGCCAAGGTCGTTGAGCCAAGGTTGTTGCGCCAAGGCCGTGAAGCCAAGGTCACTGAGTGAAGGTCGTGAAGCACTGACGACCCTGTACCCGATAACCTGAACACTTTACACTCAGCTAACCCTGAACAACCTTCATGAATTCGCCGTCTGTTTTTTTTTCATACCAACAGAGAGTAGTTCGTACTCTGTTACAATCGGCCATGACCTTTTTTCAAGGACGCTATCCAAGGTCACACTGTTCATGCATGATTGATGATATGAATTAAGCAGGTATTCTCTCGTGTTAATCAACAACGACCAGTCAAGTGCTCGTTGCCACCTCGATTTTTTTCAAGTATCTCCTCCTCATTCTCAAGTTTACTTCCCGCGAAATTTTCCCACAAAAATTCCCGAGTGACACGCGTCGTATGCAAAACTATAGCATCGTCAAGTGAAAAACAACAGCGACAGATTGCTGGAAACCTGCAGGGAGTGTGACCCCCGTGCACTTCTCAGCGAATCAGATCTGTTTACTAATTCTCACGGCGGACGTCGGCGACAGGTTGCTTGCACGTGTTGCGTCACGAACGTCGGTCACGTGGCGTTTAATTCTGAACAGCAGCGCCGGGCCAAATGGGGAGAGGGGTATGGAAACTAATAAGGATACGAAAAAAACAAAACCCGAAAGTTCCAGAGAATCTTAAGATCTTTAAGTTTCTTCTGCAAATTTCAGACAGACGAATTGATGTCATGAATCAGGAAAATAGTTCAAGATAACCCACGGTGGTGTAGTGGTTCAGGTATCCGACTAGCGGTCAGAGGGTCTCGGGTTCGAATCCCACTGTGCCGTGAGACTTTGGGCAAGTCTCTTTGCCTCTGGCCTCTCTCCACCCAAGTGTAAATGGGTACTGGTCGGAAATGTTCAGATTGTAGCGCTGAATGAGCAGCTCATGTGAGTTCTACTGAAAGGTTTCAGGATAGACTGGGGTTAAAGTGTAAAGTCGGATGACACCTCTACCGTTGTTGATATCAGACTATAAACCTAAACTTTTTTTAACCTCACAATCAGTCGCATTGGTGAGAAAACGTTCATTTCTCATCATAATTAAACCCCGTCCCATCCCGTGGGTTCGGTCGCCATTGTTTACAAATTCACCTTCAGTCGCGGACACAAAAGAACTCGGAGAGTAAACACACGGTTGCTGATGCAGAGTCGTTAACACTGATTGATTGCCATAGCAACGGTCACGTGTCAATCACCTGCCCAAATGAGATGTAAACAAAACGAGAAATCATCGGCGTTCCAAATTTAGCTGACGACAGCACATTCATTTTGTCCAAAATAGGTTGCAAATGTCTGGAGATTTTCAAGTCGCTGTGTGAATATGGTAATTTTTCACAGTCCTCACCCGGGGGAAATCACTCCGGTAAATTTTACAGGGGTGTGTTTAGGACAAACGATCGTCCATCCAGGACAAAGCAACCATGCAGAAGCCTACCCGTTGTTTCAGCAACAACACACGTTTCTCAGAGAAGCCACCGCAGCTTTTGAGCGTTTGGTGCAAAAAGTGTTCAATGAAATAGACGTTTCAAACTCGATGGGGTGGTGGTTGATGCGAGGCATCCCCTCCCTATCATATTCTACCTTTAAAATTTGTCCATCTTATCCTTTCTGCAGGGTAAATCGATGGTTTTATTCACAAATCAAGGATTTGGAATGAGGAACCCGCGCGCCGGAAATCCCGACAGGTCGGCGCTGCGAGCAGTGCGACCAAAACGACGTCATTGACGTCGTTTTATGTGTTGACGTTACGTCATGAAAAAATCCAATGTACATTTTCTACAGGAAAAATGAGTTAAAGACGTTGCCGAAATCGTCATCTGTGTCTTCATTTTAAGGAAAAAAGCATTGCAAAATTGCAGACATTTTCATCTGCTACAATATGGTGTAAATTTTAATGCGAGGTGACCGAAACGAAAGGGTGATTTTCACGCCAGAAATAAATGGAAATAACGTTAGAAAAAACGAAACTTGGGTCGCACCGCTCACAGCGCCGCGTCGTGACGTTAGTTCCTCCGGTTCCCCATTCGGTTGACAAAAACCTAATCAAACCGTTTGAGATATTCGCGTCGTTACCGTGTTATCTTTGTGACAACTCCACGGTAGTCAGAATTTGCAACTGTGAAGTCTTCATCCCGGTGCCGGTTTCAATTAATCACGGCCTATCAGATTACACTAAAAGGGACAATAATTTATAATCCCCTGATAGTTTTGACAATAAAGCGTCCTGTCGTCTGCCGACGAGTGTAAAACGGCTAAAGACTGAGGCACAACAGGGGCGAAACTGGTCATTTTACGGAGGAGCCAGATGTCATAGAAAATCGGGATTGGCCAGTGAGGCGGAAAACCGAATAAAGAATCTAAACCTGTTTGGAGATAAAACGACAAAAAATATAATAAAGTATTCATCTCTCACCGCAAGGACGGGGGAGTGTCGAGTTTCACGCCTTGAATGCATTTTTAAACAGAAAAATAATATCTGGTACTTAGCCTCGTTTTCGCCACAGGCGAGGTCGTCTGCCTTTCGAATTTCCGGTTCTGCGCGGCGCGTTTCAAAAGATGACCCAATATGGCCGCGATGTGGACAAGGGACTGTCCCAGGGGCCGTGAGAGGGGTGTTTCCTCGACACAGTAGGACAGGAGAAACGTCTTTATGACGAGGGTCCTATCTAAACGTGATCAACAACTCCGCCCAGTGACAACTTCCGCCTCGTTGCTTCCAGACCGGTTGTTTGTCTTCGTACGTTTATCTCGGGAGCGTTTTGCAGATTTTTTTGAGTTCAGGTGTGAAATGTGCTTTATCTAGCCATGGGATAAATTCATTGGATTCATTTTGACAAATAATGTTGGCCAGTTTACCCACTGATATCATCAAAGCTCGTTCCCTAGCAGCTGAACACGACATATTTACGGCAAAGATCGCCTCATTGAGTCGTTCATGGCTGACCGAAGGATATTCGCCATCTTTGTTGGACGTGACAATGTCAAAAGATTATGACCAGTTTTCTCCCATCTGGGCAATCTTTCGCATCAGTTTGCTTGGCAGCTTGCTGTGTTCTTTTCACTCTTGACGGCACAGCCGAGGACCTCAGTCAGAGAAGGACCGGGCGAGAACCCCTCAAAATGTCAAAACTCCACCACGTCATGTCGATGGCGTTGACATTCTGGAGTATGACCATGTTCCCAATGGACCCAGTCATCCCCACTCCCACGATCACGAAGGAGAAAGTTCCCACGATGCATTCCGGCGAATCTCATTTGCATAACGTGATTTCCGTTTCGGCCTGATGGCCGTCCCAGACATATTCCACGATGCAATATTGGCATCGAGAATTAGGAAGTCCTTGTTTTATTGGCGGGAAATTCGTTGTTTGATTAGCACTGATGGTTTGTTATGATTTTCTGATCGCAGACGACAATACAAAAACGTCGCTCTTGGAGTCGCACGGGAAATTTCCGCAAAATATTTCATTGCGTTCAATTTATTAATCTAAAATCGCGTCATAAATGACTGATAATGAATGATTCACGTCCTCCGCGGAGAATATGTCATAATTTTAGAAAACTAATCAAATGATCTGACGATCCTATCATTTCCTATTTGCATGTTCACCGCCGCCATCGATTCTCGCGATAATCACTGCCGTAACGTGATTTACAATCATAAATATTCCCAGGCGCTCCCTGGCCGCGTTTGCCTGTTTTATAGGCAATGGTGTTTTATTTCTACTCTGATTGTGTTTTCCAACCTTCCCGTGTGTGCACGCGCCGGTCACGTGCGGCCAGTCTTCCAACAGATGGCAACACGCGGCAAAACAAAACCAGACAAAACGTGAATCAAGATGGCGTATTGACACGGGGCACACGCCCATTTTAAATGATTAGACAAGCGTTTCGTTTTCAGAATCCGCATTTTCTATCCAACCGCCGTCCAACGCAGTCGAAACATCTGCGTCTTCAAGTCTTGCGCAATTGCCCACTGCAAAACCTGCTATTACACGGTAGAGAGCTGTATGTGAATTGCGCACGACTAGAGGAGAGTGTGTTTGGTTCCAGGTGACGAGATGAGAACGCCATTTTGGTCAGCTTACATAAGCACCATTGAATTTTGAAAGCGTTATTTGAAGGTTGTTAATTTCCTGGGGCGTAGTGAGAGGGATAGGTTGAGGATGGAGGCTGTGTGAAAATTGCTGTTGGCAAGAAAAGCAGCACAGGGGCGCAGAAATCCTGGCAGGGGGTCTGAAGATGGTGGCAACGGGCGGCCGCTGAAGGTGCGTCGATGGTACCAGCACCGAGGGTGGTATGGGGACTAGGGGCCCTGAAAAGATTCAAAAATATTCTCCGAGATGTGATTTCCTGCCCATCTGACAAAAAATCGCCATGCCGAGAGCGTCCACCTCGGGGTAAAATCAAGATAACGTCTGTGTGCCTACATCCCTAATTAGGCCAAGGGGTGCCCGCTCTCACCTCAGGGTGAGAGCGAACACCCCTAGGATCCGTACCTGCAGTGAACTTCACAGGCCTGCAACGATTCGTGGGACGACGAAAATCTGCTTTATCCTACAAACTTTCAAGTTGGACAGCAAATACTAGTAGGCAATGTAGAGGAACAAGCCACAATACGAAAAAAGTGTTGTCTCCCACGAAATTGTTCGAGTAATTACCCCGCCGTGGGAAAGTTCCCATGAAAACAGGCCATAATTATCTTCAGCATCTTCTTCAGAAAAAACGCGCATTATCCCCGGTACTATCCCACCTCCGAACTCTGACAACGGTTACCAGGGGCCGTCATCCCGGCCTTTGTCCCCTCAGACCCTTGTGAAAAACATGATGGGATAAAAAGGGTCCCAGGGTATCACTCCTGATAATATTGTTTAGTGGAGTTTTTGAGATCCTTTCCCACGAAATTCATACCAGGGTTAGAAGATGGCTGTTATCTTTTCATGATCGAGGGGTGGAATTTATGAGGGTAGATTGTGACACGCCTGCGGTATTTCACGGTATCTTGCCCGTTCTCTATTTCCATTGGCCATAACACAACGCTTCTGACGTTTTTATGACACCAGAAAATAAGCGAGAGAGCGAAAGGGGCTGTTCGTTTTCGTCAATTGAGGAATCTTGAGTTGTGATCGTTGAGAAAATGGAGAAAGCTATGAAGCTGCAAATTGCAGCGATTATTCTGTACAGTACAACAAATAATCCCAGCAATTTACAAGTGCACAGCTTTTTCCACTTTCCCAAGGCTCACAACTCAGATTCCTCAAGTGACGAAAAGGAACAGCCCTTTCATAGTCAGTCTTCATTGTTTCAGCGACTGCTATCTTCGACATAAGAGTTCGCAGTTGGGACGATAAAGGTGCAATTTAATGACTAAGTTTCTCTTGATAAAGTGAGTAGCCAAACTCTCCTCGTTTCTCAATGGTGATGTTGTCATTGAACGGTCTCAGATTCTGAGCCCTTTCATTCATGCACTGTATGACCAGTTTTCCGTGGCCTTGGTGCTTTTAGAGACTGTTATCAACTTCAATTGTCACAGATACAATAAAAAGATGCGGAAATCATTGACACGCATGCGCAATAAAAAGACGCCTTGGACTTCCTGGGTGTCGTTCTGACAATAGGCCTTGTTATTTTCATCACCGCTGAGGACACTACTCACTTCCGTGTTTTTAGAATTGTAAACATCGGCATTGTGATCATATTTATTGTTACGGTCGAGGTGGAAAAATGTACATTCATTTTCTGTCACGGTTCCCACGCTGGGGCAGGGCAAAAGGCAAGAAAAATTTGGGGGTGGACCTCGACCCTGTTTTCTGTGAAAGGATCGGTTGTGGGGGATTGTGTGGGAAGTTCAAGGGTTGAGATTTGGGGACATCATCATAAAACTGGAGTCGCCATATTGACTTACATGACAGCTTTCTTGCTGAAGTCCATCCGAGGCCAACTTGTAGCAGCTGCCATCAACAGGGACAGATCCAAGATTTCGGAAAAGAGGGGCACACTGTGCTAGAAACATTGAAATCTGCGGTGAATTTCAATGATTTGCTCCAAATTTCAGAATTTCACGGTCAATTTTACAGATTTATTGGGCCGAAGGGGGAGCGCGCCGGGTGCGCCCCCGAATCCGCGCCTGATCAAGACTAGTTGAGAGTACGGAGTGGTGACAAAGCGGGCTATCGAATCCGCGGCCTCTTGGTCACGTGTCCGACACTCCAACCGCCGCTGCGCGCCACCAGGTCCCCCTATTGATGAAATGAATGCGCCCGGGATATCTTAGGGCCTTAATCAGGGTGCCACTCCAGGAAATGAAAGTTCCCAAGAGTTATCCCACGGTACATGTGACCCTACTGACCCAGGCAAGCTCACGTCGTCCTGCACCCGCCGCCCACCGCCGAATACCCATATGTCAAAGCTGGACCGAGATTCCCCCAGAAGATATCATAAAGGCAAAATACAAGAAAAGCGTGTCTCGGCAAAAAGATTAATACAGCCCAAAAGCGCCCCTCTTTGATTAAGGCAAGACGGTTATTATGAATTTCTTGCGGGGGCTAGGACGTGTGCCACAGGAGCGGAGACCGAATAGGGAATTCTAAATCTTCGGCGCACGCGTGCGTCGCCGGACAATACCGACTGCGGCCGATTGTTACTCCGAGTCCGATCGGACGCGAGAAAGAAAAACCTATTGTGTAAGAATCGCGTAAAAGATGATAATATTCGTTTTGTTGGATTCTGCGGAGAACAATTATGACAGCAGGTTATCGCAAATTGTTAGTCCTTATACGGTTTCAGATTGGTTTGTGAGATCTTCGGACGCAGGTGCAGAGGACCTTTCCCACGTTCGGGCGAAATCACTCCGCCAAATTGAAAGAACGTTTCCTATCCATTGTTTTCTTGTCTTCATTTTTCCTTAGAAAAAATTCTCAAGAAATAGTCGCCGTCATTTTCTGCCCGCGCTTGATTTGCCATGGAAGCGTCTTCGCTCATTTTTTATCAATTTGTTTTTTTTCGTGGGAGTTTTCTCACGAGAAAATGACACTAACACCGAGGGACATTATTCTGTCTCAATTTAAAAAAAACGCATGCGCAAGAAGAACGGTTGAAAATCATACTCATCGAACCACGACATAAAATCTGATATACAATATTTTTTAAAAATCATTCAAACTTGGAAGTGTTTACTCGCAGAGTCAGCCGAAAGGTCACGTGATTGAAGCGGATGCGAAACTACCGCCTGAATGTGTGGCTGTATCACAATTGATCGGCTATCGACCCCATTCCCACTGCAGACGACCACCATTTCTCTGGTCACCTCTCGTCCCACGATACTTGGTGTTTACATTCCGTCAGAGTTGAACTGGGCCCTGTTTGGTTTTCCCGAGTTATTCAATGGCTCTTATTGGTCAAGGCTTCAAGCGGTCAATCGCAGTTCAGCGCTCACGCCGAGAAAAAAATCGCATGGGAAATCATATGGGCAGCTAAACCCGCAAAAAAGGAAATCATGTGACAACGACGCTGCTTCTAAACGTAGAAATGTTACATTTTGGGCCTGCTTGACTTTTTATCCCGACACTAGGGCGGCGCCGAGAGCGGTAGTACCAAAGACCATGAACTACGTAGAAAAAATACCGTGCATGTTTTCGTATGGAGGGGTTAATGTCTATCAGACAGATGGGCTTGGCAGTTTACATAGGCCTTCTTCTGTTCAACACTTGAACAGATTATATTACAATTTCCTACATTATCAGGCTATAGGCCTATGGGAAAATATAGGACAAGGACTTTGAAGGAGATGGGAAGTAATACAACAACAATTGACTTGATAATGTATTCATAGTCAAGCACATTCACGGAAGTGAACGAGAGGCAGTTCAGTTCCGCGGAAGTAAACCTGCTAATCCTGACAGATCCTGGATAATCCCATGGAAGGATTAGTCGTTTGCTGCAGAAATCGCGTTAGTGACGTCACTGCCGCGAGAATCGCACGTTTCGTGGTAGAGTGTTTGACTTCCGTGAACTCCCGGCGTGAACTGAAATGCGCATTTCTTGTTTATTATAACTAGAAATGCTGCTTCTTGCCAAATTTTAGATTTGGCTTCGTGTGTGAGGTACACGGTAATATGAATTTCAATTCCATTCATGAGTGTATAGGTAGAAAAGGAACTATTGAGAACAAACCGGCGCTGGATTCCCACGGTGTTAGCGTAATGTCAAACGACCATCCGTCTGTCATTACCCCAGGGGGCGGGGTTTAGTGACGTAGGCAGCACGGATTGGCGCGCTTTGTACCCGGCAGGAAGACCATGCAGAGATTTCCACGCAGGTTTATTTAGACGGGAATCAATAGTGGCTGCCATCAGTATCGCTGTTACCTTCATTCACACAACTCAGAATTTTGCATTTCACTGGATTAGTGTCGACTCACGGATATTCTCAAAATGAATAGCACGGTGCCGGCTGCTCATATCAACGCTTACCAGACTCTTTTCGAACAAGCTGTCCGGAACGGCGACACTATGGAGTTACAAAAGATTCTACAAGAACGTGAGGAAAAAATCAACGTGAATTCGTTCGATACGGAAGGACAGACGCCGCTACATCAAAGTTGCATCGAAGGTAATTTAGAATTGGTGAAACTTTTAGTAAAATTCGGTGCCGATGTGCGGTTGCATAATAGAGACGGATGGTCGGCTATGCATATCGCGGCTTACGGTGGTCACAATGACATCATGTTGTACCTCATCAATGCTACGGCAAGGTGCAGACGATAGGAGCATGGATGGAGCACGTGTTTTCTCGCAATATGGACCATTAGTATTATTGGATGGAATTGTAAGGTAACTTTTCAAACTTTAACATCGCTACCTCACATTTAAGAGTCAAATGTCGGCAAGGGACGTGTCCTGCAGTGTCGCATGGACACATGACGATGCGAGCGTCTAAGAAAGAACAGGTGTGTTGTTATGTCACCTGGTCCTGTAGCAATGGCAGTCGAAGGCCTTCCTCAACTCACTCCGGTTATGTCATGCCAAGATGGACGGCTCCTGCCCAGAGCGGACACCAGGAGATGTGACTCTATTTGCCCAAAATGCCGATATGGACTCGTTGTGGTCTGCTGACCAATGACTGTGATCATTAACATTGTATGAATGAAAAAATGCCATATGTAGAAACCGCACGAATCTATGTATATCATCATGGATCAAGATATTCATTCACCTTTTCATTTAGAAAGAAATGATTTGAAGGCCAGTACTTTTTTTGAAACCTGCAATAGTCTCAGAGGACATGATATGACAATAATTTCTGATTCGCCCGTCTGTTGTTTCCTGAAAGATATTCAATTTATTCACTTCGACCGTCGATCTCCTCCTACTTTCCTGACTCCTGAATCGACAAAGCTGTGTCGTCAAAATTAGACGGAAAATCTATCTCATCGGAAATATTTGCCATGATAACCGACTTCCATCTTTGTTTCTGTCGACCTCAAACGTGAACAAGTTTCAGCCTGTCTGCGCCAACCGTGTCACCCCGACATGCCCCGACTCCTAAATTACAACTGTCACAGATTACGAAGGAATCAAGTTTCAGAGAAATTGCTTCCGAAAATAGCAGCGATAAGAGTGGAGACCTCTTGAAACGTTTGTTTTGGAAGATGACATTTCGTTCACTTGTTTTGATGGCGGCTGTCTCCGTCGACAAGACAGTGTTTTGTCTCAAGACGTTTGGTTCTAAATCACTGTCGTAGCGACGAGTGGGCTCAAGTGATAACGAATTTATGACTTTTAATCTCGGTAATTGTGATTATGGAACGCTGATGACTTGTCGAATGAACTGGTGACTGGTTACTCAGGAAGTTCAACAACATCTTTCTGCGGAACTGGTCTGCTCAGAGCCCCCAATACACCCTCCATGCCACCAAGCAGTGGATACGGACCACAGTCCATCCAAGATTCTACCCTGTCTATAGCACACACCATGTGTCTCAAAGTTCGTAACTACAGTTGTGCAACACAATGGACAGGACTCCTATCGATCCACTAACCCTAAAATATCATAGAAGTGTTCTTAATGGACCTTCACCGTAGTTCAGCAGTGCAAACGAGGGAATCTTCCATCTCTGTATCTCAAAATCTCACGCTATTGTATCAGAGGACAATGGAACTGACCTCCGGCCGTGTACACTAAGAATAAGGAGTATATTTATAGAAACCCTGGCATTTGGGGTACAATATAATTTTGTTCCCTTTTGAGGCCCTTTTAAGGAAAGGGGAGGTTTTTGTGACTGAAGTGGTCTCTGACTCAGAGTGAACTTTATTAGGAACATCTCACCAAGAGGACATGCGGAATGTGGCCGAGCCGAAATTTGCTGAGTGATATTCGTTGACTGCACGTATTGAAACGTCCGACAAGTCGTTTCTGAGGTTGAAGATGTCTGGATTACGTCAAACATCTTCTGAACTGTTTCCAACCTACCTGTTATTTCACGCCATAACTCTTCGATGCGATGCAACCCTGGCTGACATAAACTCAATTACCTGCCAAACATACCACTGACGTGTACCTGGTTCCTCCCCCGCAAACCACCCCAGAGAACCTAAAGTATCCAACTGAACCTTGTGGCTTTCACCTGGCCTAGCTCACCCGGGGATAACCACCAGAGTCGTAACAGGATTACCAGTGCAAACCTAAAAGAAATCAATAGAGTAGGCAGCATTCACACGGTTCTCTCCCGGAACCGTTCGTGTTTCCAACATACACTTGGTGTTATGACTTTCGCGTGAGAACTGAACCGATATCAGGACAGGTCTGTGAACTTGGCTGACGTACATTTCTGTGTACGTTGAACCTTACGAATAGTACGTATACATACAGCATGTGTCACGTCTTATTAACAACACATAGGCAAAGAAATGAAAAATTTATGAGCACAGTTGAAACATGGGTATTGAGTTCTGTCCGCAAGGAAAGAAATTTCGACAAAGCTTCTTGGAAAAAGTTCAACAGATTCGCAGTGTCACAGGTTTGTAGAAAAAGCCTACACACATTACAAGGAAATCCTCAACGCATTCTAGACCTACTTCCATTCTCAAGAGGTCAAACTATCCGGGAAAAAAACGTCAAGTGCAAATGTGGAAGTCTGTTTGGGGTCAACGAGGCTACATACCGGTTTTTTGCTGACGTTTAGACGAACATGGAATTATGGTAACTGAGGACATGAATGAAAATGACTGCGACAAGAATTTGTTGCCCTGTACTGCTAAAATTAATACTAATAATGCTGGCCATGGCATTTATTTCCAAGTCCGCGTACAAACATATGTATAGGAGAGAATAAGCTTATGTTGTGTGGTGTGACACTTCGAACGTGGAATTCGTTCGTTAGTTATTTTCTCATGGAGAGCAGCCAAGTCGAGTACACTGGGGGCCAAGGTCGGACCATGTTTACTCATTGATAAAGTTCGCGGAGCTGTGACGATGCGTCTAGTGACTTCGTAAGATCAATAATGCTTTAGAATGAAACATAAAGTTGATTGCATACCGAAGATGATGAGATTTTCACACTCGCTGGGCCCGGTTGGCTTACTCTTGTGGAAACAAAAAGGGGGCGTTCAATTTGTGTCTGTCCCACGAACAAAAAGGTCTGCAGCACCAAAGTGAACTATATACCCTTTGAAAATCAGACTATGCTCCGTTCCACATAGACTGACGAAGGAATATCAACCCAACCATTTCGAGATGTGCTCTGTTACTTTTAAAATTATTGAACCGTTTGAAAAATTGTGAAAATGTGGTAATATGGAGACCGAGCAAGTTGAGGTCCGTTGCACACGGCTGCGTATCAGGATGACTGCGGAATGATAATATCATATTTACTGAAATAGCAACTTGATGATATTTATAACTGATATACGGGCGGATTCGGTTCACAGTGTATACATGGAGCAAATATGCGGGTCGTTGGAAAACCCAGCATAATTTCGTCTGGGAAAATCACGAATATTTTTATCAAAGAACTTTTGGACAAGCTCTCAAGATGAGGCGGACAATGTGGCTAAGATTGATCATCGTCTGAATAGCGGAACGCATAAAGGATCGACGCAACCAAATCACCGTATGGCCATCATCACAACAATTGATTACGTCACCACAACAACCGATTACGCCGCACAACAATCGATTACGTAGACAACAACAACTGGGAGAGACATGGTTCCCAGCACAGCAGCGGAGGACGAGAAATTCCCACGATACTTCCAAGAAGACCTAGCACGTGACCCTGACGTAACCTCCGATTGGTTCAACACAAAATAAAGGTAATTATCATTTTATTTTTGCGAACGTTTTGTCAACAGCGTCCCAATTGTTACTTTTACGCATTATCAGTTATTTTTCTCTACATTTATTGTTGTTACGGAATGTGGAATAGTGTGGACTAATCATTCTAATTCCTAGATTACCATAATGACAATCTAAACAAATTTGTAATAATTAGCGGACTATTGTCCTTTTCAACCAGCGACGGTGGTGTAGTGCAAGTCAGAGTGGTTCTCGTGTGAATTTCAGACCCAGAGCACCAAGTTTGG
>NMRB01000466.1:339342-351976 GCA_002633025.1 Notospermus geniculatus
GTATCTCAAAATCTCACGCTATTGTATCAGAGGACAATGGAACTGACCTCCGGCCGTGTACACTAAGAATAAGGAGTATATTTATAGAAACCCTGGCATTTGGGGTACAATATAATTTTGTTCCCTTTTGAGGCCCTTTTAAGGAAAGGGGAGGTTTTTGTGACTGAAGTGGTCTCTGACTCAGAGTGAACTTTATTAGGAACATCTCACCAAGAGGACATGCGGAATGTGGCCGAGCCGAAATTTGCTGAGTGATATTCGTTGACTGCACGTATTGAAACGTCCGACAAGTCGTTTCTGAGGTTGAAGATGTCTGGATTACGTCAAACATCTTCTGAACTGTTTCCAACCTACCTGTTATTTCACGCCATAACTCTTCGATGCGATGCAACCCTGGCTGACATAAACTCAATTACCTGCCAAACATACCACTGACGTGTACCTGGTTCCTCCCCCGCAAACCACCCCAGAGAACCTAAAGTATCCAACTGAACCTTGTGGCTTTCACCTGGCCTAGCTCACCCGGGGATAACCACCAGAGTCGTAACAGGATTACCAGTGCAAACCTAAAAGAAATCAATAGAGTAGGCAGCATTCACACGGTTCTCTCCCGGAACCGTTCGTGTTTCCAACATACACTTGGTGTTATGACTTTCGCGTGAGAACTGAACCGATATCAGGACAGGTCTGTGAACTTGGCTGACGTACATTTCTGTGTACGCTGAACCTTACGAATAGTACGTATACATACAGCATGTGTCACGTCTTATTAACAACACATAGGCAAAGAAATGAAAAATTTATGAGCACAGTTGAAACATGGGTATTGAGTTCTGTCCGCAAGGAAAGAAATTTCGACAAAGCTTCTTGGAAAAAGTTCAACAGATTCGCAGTGTCACAGGTTTGTAGAAAAAGCCTACACACATTACAAGGAAATCCTCAACGCATTCTAGACCTACTTCCATTCTCAAGAGGTCAAACTATCCGGGAAAAAAACGTCAAGTGCAAATGTGGAAGTCTGTTTGGGGTCAACGAGGCTACATACCGGTTTTTTGCTGACGTTTAGACGAACATGGAATTATGGTAACTGAGGACATGAATGAAAATGACTGCGACAAGAATTTGTTGCCCTGTACTGCTAAAATTAATACTAATAATGCTGGCCATGGCATTTATTTCCAAGTCCGCGTACAAACATATGTATAGGAGAGAATAAGCTTATGTTGTGTGGTGTGACACTTCGAACGTGGAATTCGTTCGTTAGTTATTTTCTCATGGAGAGCAGCCAAGTCGAGTACACTGGGGGCCAAGGTCGGACCATGTTTACTCATTGATAAAGTTCGCGGAGCTGTGACGATGCGTCTAGTGACTTCGTAAGATCAATAATGCTTTAGAATGAAACATAAAGTTGATTGCATACCGAAGATGATGAGATTTTCACACTCGCTGGGCCCGGTTGGCTTACTCTTGTGGAAACAAAAAGGGGGCGTTCAATTTGTGTCTGTCCCACGAACAAAAAGGTCTGCAGCACCAAAGTGAACTATATACCCTTTGAAAATCAGACTATGCTCCGTTCCACATAGACTGACGAAGGAATATCAACCCAACCATTTCGAGATGTGCTCTGTTACTTTTAAAATTATCGAACCGTTTGAAATATTGTGAAAATGTGGTAATATGGAGACCGAGCAAGTTGAGGTCCGTTGCACACGGCTGCGTTTTTCGGGATGGCTGCGGAATGATAATATCATACTTACTGAAATAGCAACTTGATGATATTTATAACTGATATACGGGCGGATTCGGTTCACAGTGTATACATGGAGCAAATATGCGGGTCGTTGGAAAACCCAGCATAATTTCGTCTGGGAAAATCACGAATATTTTTATCAAAGAACTTTTGGACAAGCTCTCAAGATGAGGCGGACAATGTGGTTAAGATTGATCATCGTCTGAATAGCGGAACGCATAAAGGATCGACGCAACCAAATCACCGTATGGCCATCATCACAACAATTGATTACGTCACCACAACAACCGATTACGCCGCACAACAATCGATTACGTAGACAACAACAACTGGGAGAGACATGGTTCCCAGCGCAGCAGCGGAGGACGAGAAATTCCCACGATACTTCCAAGAAGACCTAGCACGTGACCCTGACGTAACCCCCGATTGGTTCAACACAAAATAAAGGTAATTATCATTTTATTTTTGCGAACGTTTTGTCAACAGCGTCCCAATTGTTACTTTTACGCATTATCAGTTATTTTTCTGTACATTTATTGTTGTTACGGAATGTGGAATAGTGTGGACTAATCATTCTAATTCCTAGATTACCATAATGACAATCTAAACAAATTTGTAATAATTAGCGGACTATTGTCCTTTTCAACCAGCGACGGTGGTGTAGTGCAAGTCAGAGTGGTTCTCGTGTGAATTTCAGACCCAGAGCACCAAGTTTGGTGTTCGGATACTCGCCTTGGAATCCCTCATAAAAATCTGCGACATGTCGAGGTTATGTCAACTCGATGTGTGTGGCTCATGTAAATTTAATTGCTTAGAACGTCAGCTTGCCAGACGATCTACTTTGAAACCTAAATGATGTTAACCTCTCATATATCAAGTTTGACGTTGATAGAAATTAGGTTTAACGTCTTGATGACACAGGCATGACAGGTCGTGCGAGCAGTGTTTGTTTTTAAAATGACTGTTGACTCCCGGTGGTGACTGAACTCGAGGAAGATCAGTGCATGAACAACGAGGTGGCCAAGTACAAGGGTAGTACACCATCGGGCGGTAGCCCGGCACGCAGGCCTACCGTCTCTCACCATCTATCCCCCGAGTCTATCCTTCAAAACTGGTTGCAATCACCTCTTGTGGGGAGACGTGACGTCCTTGACTGAAGCCTCAGGTTGGTTACATCAGAATATGGGTCTGATTGGGTCCTGGATTTTGCGGCTTCCCGATACCATGGCATTATTATCCGTAAAATCGGGGATTGCTTCAAATTTCACAGTTAGCAGTTTGAGCAATAGATGGTTAACAGGTCGCCACTTGAAGTGGTTGCGGCACTTGACCAAGTACGCATTCCGTGTCGAGGAGGAGCTATTGTTCTCAGCGGGAATCCGGCCTGGCTCATGTGTCCTTCTGTCTGACACTGTCTGAACCATTCCAAGAAAAACCGGTGTTTTTTCTGTGGTCTGTGGTCTTGGGGTGAGAAGAATTCGGGCAATAGTTCAGAGAGGGGACGTCGTAATTGGGCAAAGTCGCAGAGGAATTAGCCGTCAGCTTTAAAAGTTCAGTGGGAATGCTGGCTCCCTCCGCGGTGACGAAGGCCCGGGAAAATCTCTGAAGGTTGTCTATGTTTGTTTTGCAGCTTTACTTCTATCATGACCCAGTTCTTATATACTCTTGTACCTTGCCATTTCAGGTCTCATTTTCCGTCATTCGGCTGTTCGTTCGTACCTGATGACGTCATCACCATCATCGGAAAAGCTCGGAATATTTCGGCAACCAGGACTCGTTTGGTGATTCGCAGAATACACAATACACGGAATGGAACTTTGAGTGCAGACGTCTTGAACGAATTTGGCACAAATTGATTGTGGGTAAAATTATAATGACTGATGGCGTGCAGGTCTTGTGCCCCGTCTTGGGACATCCGACTAGAGACAGGTGTGAAAGGAAGGGTAGTCCATACGAATGCAGGTCCAAGTTACAATAGTCTGAGGTGTGAGAGGAATGGTAGTCCGAGGAATGCAAGTTCGTGTTACAATAGTCTGTCATTGTAAGGTTATATTCAAATGGTCATGGTTATAGCCATATCTTTGTTGAACAATAAAACCGAACTTATATTCCAGGCGGACTTTGATTCCTGTCACACATGCAATTCATGCCTTCGATTGTATTTCTTGGTGGATGTAGTCTATTTCCTCTTTCATATATTTTCGCCTCCGTACTTAACTTCCGGTGTGGCTGTTGGAATGATAAGTGGAGGTAATAGTCATTAATGAGGTCAGCTTTCATGACACGCCACATTCTCATCAAATTAGGATACTTTATTCAATTATGTTCAGTACATTACCTTTATGAACTTAGAGTTTTGAAGGTCTGTATATGCACAGGTAGGCATACTTGTTATGAGTGTGCCAGATTTTTCAGTTTTTCTGTGTGTTCTCAATGAGGAACCCGTAAAACTACCGCTGGGAGGCGCTGTGAGTGGTTGTACCTTTTGTCGACGTTTCGTCTGTGTTGCGCTACGTCAAGGACGTCGTGACGCGACGTCATTAACGTTGTTTTGCTATGTTTTTGACATCTTCGCACAGCGCCGCCCTGTCGGGACAAAACGTAATACGGGTTCCTCAAGCTTACATGTCGGTCTATACATTTAATGGATTTTAATTCCTTCCAAATATGTATGAGAAATTTGACCGTGTAGGCCCATAGTAAGATTATTGGCAGCACTGGATGCATCACATTTTGCAGCACTGAGTAATCATAGTTTTGATTGGGTTGGGGGAGAGTTACATCCGGGTGATCATAGATTCAGGTAATAGGCCTAGTCGAAAAGGATCGCCATGTTTTTCAAAATTCCGGTGCTCCTGGTTGAAGACCGTGTAATTATTGGTGTATTGATATTGTATGTAGCATATTCTGTGGTGAAAACCCGATGAAATCCTGAGGCCTGTAGGCCTATATACCGCCTCCTTTGACGCTTTGGAAACAAACGCACAAAAATTATGTCAAAAACTCGTTTCTTAAACTGGTCCCCTGCCCTCGAGGCGCTCCGCTGTCATATCGCAGAGCGTTACGAGGGCAAGCGACCTGTCTACTCGTTTTTTACGTATCCTTCCAGACACAACCTCACTTCCATGGTGTGACTATGTGAATTGAACATGACAGTGTGTGTATGAAATATACTAGTAAGTGTGAATGTGGGCGAGATTGATGCGGCTGAATTTTAATGCGCCTTCTGTTGATGGGCCTTTTAAGGGCGAGCCATCATTGCGAATTTTCATAGTGCTTCAATCCAGGCCCCTCTGAGAAAAGCAGTAAAGACACCCCCACTTGACTTTTGTTTGGGTCCATTGTGATCACTGTGCTGTGTAGACACAGGAAATAAGCAAAATCCCAAGAATTACAAGTTAATTATATTATGTAATCCAAAACAAAGAAATTCGCCAAACATGAAAAACAGGTACAATTTTCTCAGAGAAGAAGCATGTAAATGACACATTCAGGTAGTGGCAGCAATGCCACAAACCCATAGAACCTGGGGTGGCAAGGATGTCTTGACCAGCATTTCATAGACAGCATACACGCTCAGTACATTAGAAGAGAACCAGGAAGTAAAATCCAGATCCAATATGGCCGCCCTGTTTTTGGAAAATTGGCAGCATGCATGCAGTTCACTTGTGGAGTACTCTATGTCTGTTGAAAATAATGCTACCGAAAGGGGTGGACTGGGTAGAAAAAACGACGAACTTTACGACACGCATGTTGTTTGATCTTCAAAGTGTGCCATTTCTTGGGAAAGTGTTCCGACAACTAGTCTTTTGTTTCAACTTATTAGCTAATTAGTGCGTTCCAAGATACATCTCATTCAATTCCTTTTGACTTATAGACCCCGCAGGTGCCTTCATTTCCGTCATACATCTTGTACTTTTATGGCATTTTGACATCTTTTATTTACAACGCCTGGCCACGTTTCAAAAATTGCAAACGTTGGCTCGCCCTTAAGCAGTTTTCTGTCCGGCAGGGCAAGAAAACGCCTCCAGTGGTTATATGTTCTGTCTCACTGGTTCCCGATCTGACCGGTGTTGGAACGAACACCGGGAGATTGCGAAGCAGTCTGTACACCATTTGATGGTTCTATAAATATACTACAGGTGGCAGCACCTACCTGTAGCTGAAACGCGCAGGACACAGAGCAATGCATGTCTTTTCACTGGCGTTCTGTCGGTTTTCTGTTTCACTGAGCTGACTCTTGCAATGGTTTTTGAACACTGTGTTTTCATCTTGATCAACTGTATATGGAAGAAACGTTCCATTTCAACCTATCAATACCTAAGATGATCGCACAATATCTACTGCTAGGTGCATTATATCTGTTCTCTTGAGGTGAAACCGATGTGATATTTTGTATTGAATGTGCATTGTATAATGTTCTATGTTAATTCATGTTGATATTAAAATATTGTAAAAATATCATAATTATTGTTGTAAATCGGTCTGTAATGGATTAAATGATGAAAATTCCATAACATCTGCCTTTTTCGCTTTATATGCACAGGCCTCTGGGACATGCGAGGGCAAGATGACCCCTTCATTCGGCTGGTCACGAACACATCTAGAGGTTCTTGACGTGACGTCACATTTCCATGACGACACGATGTCGCCATATTTGCCGTCAAAATGTAAAGCGACGTCACGACATGAACACAGCGTCAACACATAGATCGTGACGACAAAATTTCATGACGTGATAGTTTTGACGTCGTCGCCGGCCATTTGACGGCCAACATGGCCGATTCTTTGCAGTCACGTGACCGTTATGACGTCAGTGAAGAACTTTTATATGTATTCTTCCAATACGCAGACGAGCATTCTGATATCACTCATCCCCATCCCAGGATCTCAGACGCCTGAGCCAAACACACCTGCCGTGAAACAAACACACAACTTAGAGAGATAATCCCAGGCCATTGTTATAACATTGTACACAGGTGGGTTTCCATAGAGATTGTTGTTTACAATGGCTTCATTGCGTTTCCCACGCCACTTAATTTCGAAATTATTGGTGTTACGTTGATTTTTAAACGATTTCTCCTGGTTCAATAGATCTGGTAGCACAAGGAAATGATTATTTGTTCGTCCACTTCGGAATGGAAGGAGACGTTTTTTTATCACACCTGTTCACTTAGAGCTGACGTTATCCGAAATATCGCGAGGATATGCGAGTGTTCGCAGCACTATTGCCGATCTCTTTCGGGGGAAAAATACGGTAACTGAGAACCGAACGGTAGAGCAATAATTGGCTCCACAGATATTAGGCAGGTTTAGAAATCAAACGATAAACGTTAATTTTACGACAACGTTATTTTTCATAGATTTTATATTGCATTTTCGGTACAAAAATAACGTTGTCGTTAACGTTAACGTTTATCTTTTGATTCCCAAACCTCCCTAATATTGGGCAAGTAAACGTACAGACAGCAGGAGGAAACTGGAGGGCCCAAAGAAACCTATGAGCTATGACATGAAGAATGAGTCCGACCAAGATTTGGGAAAAGAGGGGGCGCTCTGTGCTAGGAACATTGATATTTGCGCCCAATTCCAGAATTTCACGGTCGATTTTACAGATTTGTTGGCCAAAAGGGGAGGCGGGCCCCCGGTGCACCCCCTCTGGATCCGCGCCTGAGATGACGTCACAATGGTCGTTCATGACATGCCGCGCTGCCACCGAAACCATGATCAAATTACTATGGGAGACTTAGCCGAATTTGCTATGTATCCGCTTTCTTAGACAAGAGAAATCAAATCTAGCCATATTCTCACGCTCTAAACCAACATGCATCATATTCTCTCCTGCTTCCTTTAAAAGTAATCAGAAGGTGGATCTAATCCCCACCCCCGGGAGAAACCAGTGCACCATACGCCATAATCCGTGTTCGACACACCGATTACACGCGCAGCACGTGACTGGCACGTGCAAGGAGTCATTGATCACGTGTCGACGTGAAATTGGCTTCATCAACATGATTCGGGTCTATTTTCAAAGGACGAGTCGTTTGTAGCGATAGTCAGGTAGACTTCGTACCTCCGCGGACAGCCGTAGCGCTGTGCTCCGGCGGGAAGATTCCGCGGTTGGTGAGCAAATAGCGCCATCTGGAAGAAGTATGTTGTAATGAAGACTGCTCGTTCTTGATGACTTCAAAGAATAAGGGCGGATTCACTGGAGCGTTTCCGTCTACAGCCAGCCGAAGCAAGGCGTGGAAGGAGAAAGTATCATCGGGACAGACTGTCCCGTCTTCTATAAGTCTCACTGTCTATTTACCGCAATGGTTCATCGCTACAGGTTCTAGGAGAAATCCCGATGACTGACGGCACCTCCCCGAGGCCGATGATAATGCATCACATGGGATTTCTTCAAACTGTTCTTCGCTACAGCTTTCCCTCCCTGTCGGTGAAGTTAGTGTGCACCTTCATGAAGAATCTGAATCTTCAAAAAATGAAGAAAAACGTTCTAACAAGACTTTTCTTTCCATATTTCGAAATGATTCTAGATTAAACATGATTGTAAACCAACCACGTGCTGTAACCCTTTGATTCCTTCGCACTGTTCTTCATTCCAGTTTACCATCTGTGCTGGCAATTTAGGATTGGTATGTATCTTGCCATCAACTGGACATGCATGTACGTCAGCTCCAGTTTGCCGTAATACGAGGACTGAGGTATGGCCGTCTTTGAAAGGTGTCACGACACCCATGAACCGAGGTTTTAGCGTGTTGAAGGGTCTCTTCAACTGCTCACCCTTGCCAAAAGGTTGAATGATACCTTTGGTCAAAGTGAGGCAATCAGGGTTACGACACACGTTGTTGAGATGTGCCCCCGCCACCAATCACCCTCCGTACTGGAATACTGTGTATAGGCTAAACAATATAGCCCGGTCGGCTGGTCACAGCCTACCCCCTACCCCCTCCCGCCCACTTTGACGCAGCCATCCTTTTGTGCGTGGTCCGTGCATACGATAATAGTGCAGATTGATAATAATAATAATAACAATAATAATAATATAATACGCAGCGCTCGAAACCAGCGCGGCCCAGACCGTAATCGTGCATTTTGTTCAAGCGGATGGTTGCGTCAAGCTGAAATGAAAAGACGGATTAGTTACATGACGCTGAAATGAAGATGATAAAACATTCATGGGAGGGAGCCAAGTATGTGTATACATGAGAACCTGAGGAGAAGAGGTAGGCATACATTTCCTAACCGAAGACATGTATACACCAACCCAGGAAAAAATGAAGCATGAACTTTATGGTTGAACCATGAACTGCGGCCAAGTAACAGTGAAGTTCATAGTAAAACTATGAACTTCACTGTTACTTGGCCGGAGTTCATGGTTCAACCATAAAGTTCATGCTTCATTTTTTCCTGGGAATAGGGACACCTCAACCGAATTACTGGGCAGGTGCGCAGATCGCACCCGCCCAGGGCAGGTGCAGGGCTCACCCCCCGGTGGAGGCAACCTCCAGTCCCGATCGACCGCGGTCGCCATGCTGAAAATGGAAGGCATGCATACAAAAACAAACGAAATCTGGTTCTAAGTGTGTCATGCGACACATTTAGACGCAGATTTGACCAATGACGCAAATTTAATCAATGACGTCAGAGAATTGACCAATGACGTAAGCACTTTCATCCCATAACCAATGACGTCATCAAAATGAAGTTGGCCTCTCTCTCGTGAGTGATTCAGGGACTCCCTCTATCTGAAATGCAACACATAAACAAGGATACTGAATAGAACAACGAGAGTCAGATTTTACCAAAACGCTGGAGAGGATTTACGTTTTCTCATCATTGTCTTATTCAGCCTTTACAGGTGTTGATTTGTGCCAATGAAACCATGCAGGAGTTGGGTCGTGATAGGGATCTAGGCCACCCCCTTCGAACCCAGGAACACCAGCGTTTACCCCAGTTTCCAAGTCCCATGTTAGTGATGCACGTGCAGCTGGTATTCCTTCATTGAGTGCTGGGGAGGGCTCAGGTCCACTGAGAAGCTTCCTACCTGTTTCCCACGTCTTCGGTGAGGACTTCAGCAACAAAACTATCCAGAATCTTATTATTCAGTCAGTGTTCAACAGTTTGTCCTTTGAATTCCATTTGAATTGACACACACAGTAATCCACAGTATAATCCAAAGAATCTCCCACGTCTTCACCTCACCAGGTCATCCCAGTAGCTGAAAAAAACGAATACTGTTCGTGTCAGCTTAAATCCATTGATATAAATGAAAAATTATTTTAATGTGAAAAAAGTCATCTCTGTCGCAAGGCCCAGTGCCACACGGACTTTCAAGAGCGGCGGTTCAAGCTCATCCACCACTTGTTTTAAATACAACTGTATAATACAATCTCAAATCAATAAAATGTCATGTGAAGGGAGAAACTGTACTTACTTAGATTTCCGAAATCAGTTGCAGAAGGAGAGTCACAACAGTTTATTCCACGGAGTCCGATTGAATAAGCACTCGCGATCGATTTCACATATCCCGATTGAACAAGCACTCGCGATCAATTTCACATATTACGATTGAATAAGCACTCACGATATATTTCACAAAAGTGTTCCCATTGAATAAGGTGCTAAGCACTCGTGATCGATTTCACATATTACGATTGAATCAGCACTCACAATTGATTTCACGAATTCCGATTGAATCAGCACTTTCAATAGACTTCACAAAACGTATCACATATCCCTGAGCCACGTGTTCACTTCGGCAACTTATCGGTTTTCGGTAAACTCCGGAAGACACCCTTTGTGTGGGAAATTGATCAGGACCGGGATGTCAGTTTCATTTCAATAGTTTTAACCAGTAGTGACACCTATTGAGGCAGTGAGTTATGGTCGTCGTTGGAATTACTCGTTAGGTATTGTTGGACCAAGATTACTCGACAGGGCTATCGTAAAGTGCCTGCTGTACACGATCAAATTTTTCATCCAATTTTACGATTATGTGCAATAAATGCGGGTTTATACATGCACATTGAAGCCCCAATACTAGGCCCGGAATCTGAATTTCAAAAAAATGGTTGACAAATTTGACAGTGTACAGCGGGCATAAGATGTCCAATCTGATGACTCAGAGGCAAGGTCTGACATCGGACATTTGCACTTTGTTTTTTCGCCTGCAGGCAAGTAACATTCCGCCTGTTCGCGGTGCGGATTTCCGATAGAATAGACGAGGCTCGATCAGGACGTAGAATATGGCCGCATTTCGAAGTCATGAAGATTGTTACTCTCTGTGTGGACTTCATTAAAGTGACGTCTCCACGATGGCTGAAATTTAAAAAAATACTTGATACATGTCGCTGGTGAAGATCCATTTTCCTACTCTCAGTAGGCCCAATGCCGGACAGTGTGCGTTGATAATCGTGGCCGCCATTTTTTTGTATGATTGAGCCGGATTTTCTAGTTTTTCGAAATCAATTTCATAGCTGTTTGCTCGCTAAAATACCTTTGTGCAGTTTTTGGCGGCTTACCGAACTTATTTTCTGATTTAAAAAAGCTTCTGACGGGGTCAGAGAGAACTTGCTGGAGAAGCCAGATTCCATGACAAAATGGTAACAAAATGGCGGCCGGCCGCTAATGTCGCAAGCTGGGTACGTGTCTTAGGAGTAGGGACTACCGGTATATTGAACGGACTTTCAAGAGCGGTGGGTACAAGTTCAACAAAACTTTGTTTCAAAAATATCATCCCAAATCAGAAAATGCCGAATGGAGAAAAATAAATTGTACTTAACGTAGGTTTCCGAAATCCTTATGCCCGCTGTACACGATCCAATTTTTCATCTAATTTTTTGAATGCGCTCAATAAAGGCCTACATGCGCGTTTATACATTGGAGCCCATACAAGCCCGGAATTTCAAAAAAAAATGGATGAAAAATCTGATCGTGTGCAGTGGGCATTATCAGGAGAGAGAAAGCTCAGTCAACTGCACGACACTGGGACCACACAGGAAATGACCGAAACAGGCCGAGTTCCAGAGCAAACTGACCTCGGTTATCTGGGTGCGGCCCTATTCATCACGAGACGGAGTATAGGCCTACTCAGCCCGCCCGATTGCGCACGACATGAACATGTTGGCAAAGTTTCGGTCTGTTATATCATGGTATTTTTATTTTGTTATGTCAAGACAGGAGGTGATGTCGGATTGATTTTTTCAATCGGTAGAAAGACTTTTGTAAATCAGCACATCAACACATGCAACTGACCACCGCACGACCCAAGTTACGTCGACACTACGAAAGGCACATTGAAGATCGCTTACATAATGTAATGCGCAAGTAGTCTGCAAAGAACGGACTGTTTGTTATTCAAATCAGGATCAAAGGTCATTGAAATGAATCATCAGGAGCAGTCAGCCGCGCGTATTGCCGAAAGATGGCAGCAAAGTTCTAGCGGACCAATACACAGGAAAATCCACGTGATTGGTGCTCGATCAAGAATGAATGGGTCCGCTGTAATATAATGTAACATGCATTGAATATTGCCGTAGTGACACCTATTGGTCAACTCACTGACAGCTCCTATTGATGTCCTTTTAAGGACCCCGGTGTGGCAGGAGATAACAGTCCGACAAGCTGAAAATATTAGCGAGGTTTCGCAAGCGCCCGGTTAGGCCATACGGCAACGTTTATCTATTGTTTCGGTACACCCACAAAATAGATAATAGGGCCTAAGCGGGCGCTTGCGAAACCTCACTAATGCCAGACATACACAGACGTGCCAGACAGTGTGGAAAATAAGGGTCACCTTGTGAACCAAAAAGAGCCACTCATGGAGGGGGGGGGGGGTCACCATTATTGTCGGCTCGTTGACTTTGAATCAAAGGCCTC
>NMRB01000467.1:0-30623 GCA_002633025.1 Notospermus geniculatus
TCAGCAACGATTCAAGACAGTGATTCAACACTAATCTCTTCGCTCTCTCCA
This sequence comes from Notospermus geniculatus, assembly GCA_002633025.1. Lineage (NCBI taxonomy): Eukaryota > Metazoa > Nemertea > Pilidiophora > Heteronemertea > Lineidae > Notospermus > Notospermus geniculatus. The sequence continues at coordinate 52 of NMRB01000467.1, forward strand.
TACAAGTTGAAGGTCCGTTTTCGCTACAACATTCAGATTCTGAAGGTTTTGCTTTTTGATACAAAGACTGAGCATAACATGGAATATCACATCTATTTCTTGTGTTTACTACTTCACATCTGAAATCCTGCTCTATAATGTCTTCCCAGAACTCCACTGCATGCAGTTTGACTTCCCAGTCAAAATCTCTCCCTGCACAAGCCATGCATGAATAAACTCTCTGTCTTGTTCTCTCTGGTATGAGACCAGCCTTGTTGAGGTGACCTATCAGTGTAATGGCAGCTCTCCTTGGGAAGCCCTCAGAATCTGTGGCGATTATGTTCATGGCAGTAGTGATAAGCTTCTCCTGTAAGAAACAAGTGAAAGACATGTTGAGAGACAAGGGTATGTACAACGTACAAATGCAGAGTCAACAACGACTCGTAGCACATCAAGAGGAGCAGTCAGTTGTGTGACTGAAAGGTGACAGACCCTCACTGCATCAATCTCCCAAAATCACTCATATGCCTCACCATTTCTTCAGCTTTCCATATCCTCTCACAACAGACCATCTTTTGTGCACAAGCAAGGGCAGTGGCACGGACGTAGCTATCGCTGTCCTGCAAACTATCTGTGACGAAGCGTTGGAGGTTATGCTCCAGGATCCAGTCACTTAGGCCTAAAGCTGCTGAAAAGGGAGGTTCATGATTAGGCCATGAGAAAATCCATTGGAATCAGAATGAAAATGCTACACCAATACAATACTATTTGCTGGTATGTACTGAATAGTGTACATGAGGCAAACAACAAAGGATTTATAAAGTGAATGAAAGAAACTCGAAGACCGACTTGCCTGACGATGCACAAATTCCTGCCAAGAAACTCAATGCTGAATCCCTGATCTCCCATCTCACATCACACATCAACTTCTTTATGAGACAGCCAAGGTTTGGAAACACACCATTCAACACTTGGACACTTTTCAGGAAAGCCAGCAGTGTGTCAAGACATTTCATTACCACCTACAAGGAAAATGACTTTCATACCAATTATGTATGTCAGCAAGAAAAACGACATCAGGCTAAAGATACTAGGCGTAAAACCTCCTTATCAAGACAATGTAAGGAGCTGGAGGTATCTAAAGTCAATCAAGAAGCATCATAGCAGGATGAGGCAAATATTGACCAAGACTTACCCCTGTATCTGTGTCGGGTGAATCAAGTATTCTCATCAGAATCTTGACAGTCTTCTTGATACTCTCCTTCAGTGAACCTGGTTGAAACAACACAGACTCAGTGTAAGCTGGGTTACAGTGTAAAGCACAATGAAACGAAAGGCACCCAATCAACAAATTGAGCCTCAAGTCCCAGAGGGTGGTGACTAAGACCGCAGATACCGGTACTCACCATCAACCTGAGTGTTCGATGAAATAGATTGCTCCCTAAAGTTAGCTGCCACCATCTGAAGAATATCCAGTGCCGCTTTCTGGATTTGTGGAGATTCATGGAGAAAATGGGTCCACTTGGTTGAAACAGGGGTACTACCAGTAACTGATACTTCCAAAATAATGCAAAGTTCATCAAGGTTCAGGATTGGTTCAATCTGAAATATGTAGTCAAGAATCAAACATAGGACTCAGGAGCAGTAAAGGAAAAGTAAAGGAAAGCGAAAGGTACAGCAGTTCACCTGCCAAGTGTGAGAGACAGTGGCAGAGTGGGTGATCATCGATAGAGTCAGTCTGTCTCTTTGGTGTTCAGCAGGTCGGAATCTCCACCTGACCTCAACATACAGAATTCTAAGAACATTGTTCTTGCCATTCCTATTATTAAAGCAAGAAATATGAAAGACGTCCAAAATGCAATACCTCCGAGTTTGATTTCGTGATGTCCATTGCCCTACACAGCATGCTGAGTGTTGCTCTTCTAAAGTTTGACTTCCCTTCAAAGAACGCTTGGAGAGAATCACCAAACTGGATGGAGCCCATACTGCGTAACAGATACACAGGGATCCTTAGCAAGTGGAGCTGATCTTGGCAGATTGAGTTATCTCTGGAAAAAGTCAGATCTAATGATCATCCTCCTAAAACAGGGTCATTGAGACATCTCCTTGGTCATTTCTTCAAGGTAAGCCAAAGCCATGTGAAATGACCTGAATCTCAGGATGGCTGGCGAATGGAATACTGGTAACATATCTCTCAGCAGTAGACCACCTAAAGCCTTACGGCTCATTAGTCTAACATGTACCGTAGTAGGATATAAACTTCACAATACCAACCTGGATTGATAGGCAGTGACAAACTGAGCAGCTATTCTGAAGGCATCATCAATTCTGTGGAGTTCAATTAGATGCTGAGGGCTTTTGGTAAGTGAAGTGAGCACGGAATTGGGCAATGGTTCCCTGAAATATGATTGCACGTATGTATCAGCAATATGGTAAGGAAATGGTAAAATATTATGTGGGATTTCAGAGGGAAGTCATAGTGATACTACACAGTGCAATGGATGCTGTACTTCACCGATGGAACTGAAATCCTGTTGGATTACAAAGAAACTGAACTATTATTTCCTGATGATACACACCCAGTTTTTTCCACAATCTTGGTGATTAGACCTGCAGCAGGCTTGATCAAGTCACTCTCCTCAAGGCACCGAGAAAGAAGTGTCAAATGCTGTTCATTTTCCACCAAGCATCGTGCAACGCCCTCTACAGAGCACATATCACATAACACATTCAAAAAGGTTGTGGAGACATTCATATCCCTCTCTTGGACACCTTTGGCCAGACCGACAATCAATCTTTGAACTAACTCATCTTGCAGAGGAAGAATCTTTGGCTGTCCTTGACCTTCGCCCTTGTTTTCTGACAAGCTCATTAAGCTCAAGATCTTCTTCAGTAACTTGAGGGCAGATTTGGAAACGAACAGGCTCGAATCTGTCAGGCAGTTCATGAGTTTATCAACAGCCCCTGAAAATTGAAGAATGAGGTGCATCAAGATCATGTGTGGTAAGCAAAATTCATCCCCAAGGATAGAAATCCTCAGGGCACCTTGATTTGACTTGGGCATCCATTAAGTGATGGTCCCTCAGTCATATCAATGAAAGACTATTGAAGACAGTTAAAGTACCTATCTCTAATACAGATTCCAAAGTCGCCTCATTGGTGAGTACCAGTTCCAGGGATGTAAACCAGGCTTCTCTCACAGTGGCATCAAGAAACATAACCGATTCAGAGCATCCAGTGAAGACTTTCTTGAAAGATCCATTCTGCTCAATCAGTTGAAAACCGCCTTCAATACTTCCAAGAATCCCAAGAACTTTCAAGGCAAATGCTGCAATCTTTTTATTTTGATGTGACAGTGGAGCATTTGTCAGGAGACTCTGGACACCTTCAAGGTTGAGGAATTGCTGAACGCTAGTAACTGCAAAAGGGAATTCGAAAATGAATTTGAGAGGTAAAATCCAACATAATTCACATGATCATGGAGGTTGGATTTGATTTTATTCCCCATAAACCCAAAAAAATTTGAGAGGCGATTGATTATTTGATGATCCATTGCACAAGTAGGTGGCCTTACTCGCACTCACACTGCTGGAAATGAAAATTATACCTGGTAGTCTTCCTAGTAAACCTACCATTTTTTATTGAATGAACTATCATTATGTCACCAATGCATGATAGGAGGCGATCAGGAATTGTATCATCTTCAATTGCAAGCTGTGGATCACAAAATAAGGTGAAAACCTTATCAAACTTGTCGAAGATTCTACTCTGACTTTCATCATCATCATCATTGCCTGCTGCATGCAGCATCACGGATGTTCTAGTGCATACAGCAGCTGAATCCATACACTTTGAGGGTTTTGACTTTTCTGGAAAAGAACAAAGCATAGACTAGGCTACAATTACATCATCTGTCACTTGGTTGGTCTCAAAGTCAGATGCATCATCATCATGGGCATGATAATGAGGAAGCACAACCGACATACTGGTACTGGTAGCCTGTATTAGACTGTCAGGAATCAGAGAAGGCCAACAAAAATTCAGCATCACCTTTCACACTGCTGAATCACAAATTCAATGGTTTTCAAGTGTGGTATGACATGATTTATACATTGTAGACCTTTAGGCCTACCACACCGACTCACGGGTGAGAATTCTCACACTAAAAAATCCACCAACATCTTGAAAATGAAAACAAATTACTGATTTAAACTTCAATAATACATTTCTTTATGTATTCATTATATCTTATGTCGGATTATTTTGATCATCATAAGCTTACACTGGAGGGAAAATTGCAAAAAGATGAGATTGAAATGATTTTTTGCGTCTGCACTGATTGCCCTTCGGACTGGCTGGTGGTAAAATACGTCCCACCATTACAGTTCATGCTCGGCCACATTGACTCTCACTATTTGGTCAATATCATCACTTTTTCAATCATTACTAGTAAGAAAATGTTTGTAGGCCTATGTCCCGTTTGGAAACAACTGAATGTTTTTTACACTGTTAATCGTCGTGGAACTGTTACTTTTGCGATCAGGCCAACTCTACGGTCCATTTACCGGTTTAAACTTTAAGTTTCTATTTTACTACTACTCAACCTCTGACCTCAACCTTATGCATATTTTAACATTCGTAAATTTTGACCAATGGGAAAGTTGGTTATTTGTCCACGTGTCTACTTAACAAACAGTGTTGTGGGCGTGTCTTATCTCCAAACCATCACAAATTAGTGCATTAATTCTATTTTTAGAACCAGGCTAAACGGAAATTGCGCAGTGAGGTACTGCGCAGACAGCCAACATTCGACCTTGAGCTGGGAATATGATGAAAAGTCTCAAAATGAGGGCCTCAAGCAGACAAATCGTTGCTTCAATACGGGTAAATTTTTAAAATATTTGATCATTTATATGTAAAATTTACGTTAGACCTTTTTGTTGCTGACGTATATGGCGCAATCGGGCGGAATTCCCTTCTTAACTTGGGTACCGCCGGTCAGCCGGTTTGTGCAGTGTACAGTCTACACCATCACGCTAGGCCGTGAAATCACGCTACAGCGTGAAAACCTTCTGTGGAAACCAAATTTTTACACACAGAATTGTGTACAAATTCAGCATTGAAAAAAAAATTAAAATTCTTCCTTAATATATCGAGTTATGTGTGTTCAACATGAATATGGCCGATTTTTTTCAATTAAAAGTTTTTTAAAGAAGTTAAACGTTTTTGAAAATTGGGCCCTACAGTTTGTACAGGCGAATGTACAGTCACGCATTACCGTGATGGTGTAGACTGGTGTATCATCATGTGCATGATGCACACACATCACACTAGGCCCTACCGGTACAGTACAGTCAGTGCAGTGTATAGAGTGGAGCATGTAGGCTATATCATGTAGTAGGGATGTAGGCCTATCCCTGAGCATGACATGTTTGATGAAGTAGGCTTACCGTAGGCGTACGGTAAGCCTTACATAGCTATGTAAGGCTTACGTCTAAGCCTACTTCATCAAACATGTCATGCTCAGCTCCTGGGCTGCTGCCGTACGGCGTAAGAATGGCAATGCCATATTCATGTAGGCAGCTGGGGAAATAGGGCCGATCTAGCTGTCACCACCAGAACTGCCGATCAGCTATAGATATGCCGATTTGTGCACCTGCTGATTGCCAGAAATCAGCCCATCAAGCTGCACCTGTTTAGAAAATGCATTTGCGCATGCAAATACGAAAATCCGCACGTAGGTGTCCTAATGAACATAATGCCCGCAAGGCGGCGCCACTAGCCATACAAAAATGCATTGAAATCAAGTGTTTGACAGATTTTTGCCATTTGAGAGGTAAGAAGCAGCAACTGACAGCTTTTCACCACTTCCCTAACCATTTTAGACAATGCTAGATAAAGTCAAGATGAGTTTGCAGAGTTAAGACAATTAAAAATGGTAAATATTGGCACTTGCCACAACCTGCAGCAGTGAATACATTATGATAATTAGGTTCTGAACTGCAGATCGGTGGGTGATCTTCCGATTTACTGGTGACAGCTAGATCGGCCCTATTTCCCCAGCTGGTAGGCCTAATGTATTCATCGTTTCCACAACACGTTCGTCGTTGTTGTCTAGTCTTGTGACACAAGACAAGGGCAAGGCTGCTAATATGAATGCTAAGCAAGTTGGGCATCAAAATCAATTCAAGTGTGGACAAGAATGGATCGGATGCCAAGGCCAGCCAGAGCAGGCCATCTTGGCGTGGCGGGTGTTCGCCGTTTCCCCCCCTCCCGGCTTTTTGCGGCATAGGCCTAGGCCTAGGGCGAGGCCTACATGAGGGCAATGAATCGAATGAAGACGTCACCAAAGGATTTTGCCCCCCCCCGTCTTTTGTGGGTCATGATGTCGACATATCAGCAATGGTGGGCATTGCATGCACACTGCTGCTGATGCAAAATGAGAGATTCCATTGATTAATGAATGATTTCCTAATTTTTCCTTCAGCGTCAGTTATACGCCACACAAGCTGCCCAGTCTCATGCGGAAAATGCACCACTTACAAAACAAAGTCCAAAGGTATGACATAGCCTATAAAATGTTGTCACTTTACAAAGTCACACTGCAGATTATTCGGATTTCTCTGCAAGATTGCAATTCATAAGAGAATATAAGGCGAGTTTCTTTTTTTAGGTCACCAGGCTTCCCAATGGTGTTATAGTAGCTTCAGTAGAGAACTATTCACCTATTACCAGATTAGGAGTTGTTTTCAAGGCTGGAGCTCGTTATGAAACTGGGAACAACCTTGGCATCACCCATTGCCTTCGTAACGCCAGCGCACTGGTATGTATCTCTGTTTCAGTTCACTTTCAGTTGCTTGGTCCATCTCCCTTCTGGAGAAATGATCATCCCCAGACATTGATCTTTTTACACAAAGCCATGGCATTATATTGTTGTCAAAGCATTTTCTTCTCTGATGAATACAATCAAAACTAATGCTAGTTCTTGCTGTTTTCTGCAGTCTACAACAAAATGTACCAGCTTTGGACTGACTAGAAATATCAATCAGATTGGTGGAAGTTTAGAGTAAGTACATGGTTCATCTGAAATGACTTGTAATTTTTTTACCCATCTCACTTGTCTATTAAATTACACCATGTCAAATCTGTCTCAAGTAGTTCAACTTGAATTGAATCCCAATCTTTTCAGATTTGAGTTTATTTCTCTCTTCTGTTATATTCCCTGTGCCTCATTTATTTGTTTTGAATTNTGTCAATCCATGTAAGGTAAAGAGTTGAAAGTGCCAACTGGTGGGGTTATCACTCTTGGATTGTGGCTTTGTTGCAGATGTGCAATGTTCTGTATGATGCAGCGATCTCTCTCATGGCAACTCGGATCACAGCAGATTTGCACATTTACAAGTGCCCAGAGTTTGAAATCAAATTGTGCTGTGCTATTGCTAGATCAAGATTATAGTTTCTTTACACTTACTGAACAAATATTTCTTATTTATTGGCGCAGGTCATAGTAAGTTAGCATGTGTGTCTGTTGAGATGTAACCACTGTATTGTTTTCTTTTAATTACATGTACAGCATCCCTCTCAATGTCTTTACTCTTCAGTTCTGTGTCACATCACTAGCACTTTCAGTGCAGAACTTGTACAATTGGGTTGTTTTCGTTCAGGTTTCTATATACCCCGTACAGCATGTAGCAATACCATTCTCAGTTCCTATTTTGGTTCCCTCACGTAAATCTGGACCACTTTCTGACAGGCACGTAGAATCAGCTGTTGTAACTGATGAGACTGTTGACGCCTTTCTTTTGAAGTAGCATTACATTTCTGGCTGGCACCATAATCTGGCTGAAGTAGACGTGGGAGCTTTAACTGATGTTCAACGAACACAGCCTGCTTCTTGTTTGCACCTTTTAAATCAGAATTACAGTGTATCTGATTTTGCTTGTACTGAATGTACGTAATCATTTACTTACCAACCAAACACCATCAGTAAATTCATTGATGCAAAGCTTTAGAATATTATTCCTAAACATACATGTATGTCATTGTCATTGTATATCACTTACACTTTGCTTCTTTTCCAGATGAAAAGAGGGTGGAAACTGGTGCTCCCATAACATATGCTGCCATCGCCACTGAGGCACCATCCCTAACCAGTAAGGATTTCCTGACCATGGGAGTGGTCCAGCATCTCATGGGAACTGGCCCATATGTCAAGTATAGTTCTGGTGCATCATCAAATAAGATTGTACAGGCTGGCTCACAAGCTACTAACAATCCTTTTGCTGTAAGTGTCAAATTTGTATGTCAGCGTGCATTGAAACCATGACAGTTGTGTTTGATGCTTAAGATAAGAGATTTGGTCCTGGCCGGCAGTTCAGCAGCTGTTCTGAGAACTCTAGAATCTTACCATTGACCGATAGCAGGGTTCGTAGCGGTCTATCATAGACATCCTGAGAATAGTGAGTATTGTTCTGAATGAAGAGATGTCTGTTATTAGGTACAACATTGGTAGAATGGGTTGCATCTTGCCTTGAATGGAATGATCTCATGTTTGTGCTCGTTGCCATTTCAGGCTACCTGTTTCAGTGCCAGTTACAGCGATTCTGGTCTCTTCGGATTTACAGTGGCTGGCCAGCCTGAAGACATGGACAAGGTACGGAAATGTTGACTGTCAAATAAATGGAGAGTACTGTAAGTCAGTCAGTGGAGCCAAAGGCCTTGGTTCTAGTATCTCATGAAATTTCTCCTCGTGTGGTTAGCGATGCTAAACTGGTTAGAAAAATTGTCCCGATCATGTGAGCACGGAATGTATGTCTATCTTTCCAGCTCCTCAAAGCAGCAGTACAACAGTTTGGTCAAGTCACAAAGGGAAACATAGCTGAGAAAGATATCCAACGTGCCAAGTAAGTTTACTTGTTCACCATCAAACTCATATCTGCTATATTGAGAGAGTCTGAGACTTATGAGATAGGGCTTGGGTTCATGTTATGCCTATTATCTTTTCAGGCAACAGTTGAAGAGTGCTGTGGCCATCAGCATGGAGTCCACAGATGTCTGTTTCCATGATATGGCACTACAGGCCATCAGTTCTGGAGAAGTTCAGACTGTGGACACTATTTCTCAGGCAATTGATGCAGTCACACCGACTGATGTACTAACTGTAAGTTAATTGCTCATGGTCGTTTGTTAACATTTACAGATTGTAACACTGATCTTTTGCTGCTACTTGGCCATTGATTCATCAGATTCAATACCGTACTGATTCATTGCTCTTTTTCATCTTCCTCCTTCAGTAAATAAAGAATATTTTGTTCGTCTTGTACTTGCAGGTGGGAAAGAAGGTGATAAATGGTAAGCCAACAATGGCGGCGGTTGGCAACCTCTCTAACACACCATACCTGGACCAGCTACTTTAAGGAAACGAGAATTAGGAAATGTAATCATCAAAGACTTTTGTAAATTATTGTAAAAATTGCATCTCATTTGAACACTTGACCCAAAATACGTTTTTCCACAAGTTTTTTCGTTGACGTCCACCAAGGCATGAGTCGTGGATGTGTGTTGGTGGAGATCAGGTTACCCAATGACAATCGTATTGGTTGGCACAGTGGTAACCGAATTTGTAAGCCCTGTTATTGACATCTGTACCAGTAATGTTGATAAAAAACCTACATGTACATGTCACTTCTGTGCCATACAGGCAGTGGAGCAGTGAGGGTACATGTACAACCATTGTTACATAATGTTCACTCCATGATTGTGTAATAGTTTTGAGGAATCTTCGGATACATGTCCTTTGATTTGGTGAGGTGGAGTGGAAGCCATCTTCTACTGGGTGTTTAGGACACCTCGCATTACCTAAACCAACACTACTCTTGGGGGAAATGATGCTTGTGACGATGAACTGTAGTACATTTGTGTGTTATTTTGATTGCAGTCTAGATCAGCATGTCATTGTATTCTTGTATAATAAAGTATTTGGGTTTACCATTTAAATGTGGATGTTCTTGTTACATTGTACTGGCTGACCAGAGATTATTGGTGCATTCATTGCAAACCTGGGCCCATGTTCCCGAACCTATCGTTGGCGTAACGAATATATTACCATATGCTCTCGTCAGGCCTTCATAACAAAGAGATGGCTGTTCCCAACGAGCCCTCAATCTAACGAGAGGTCTGGAGTTCTTGTTAGGCATTTGTTAGGTTGGTACCGGCATAGTTCCGCATAGGAACAAATCAAAACTGACCCTGTGCGCAGTTGAAGTGTTCATGTCTAACTGGTTGCCGACATTCACTACAGGCATAATAGTCTACGCAATGAACTGATTTCGTAACAATCCAAGAGCCTCAGATTGTAGATTGTAAATGACCAATGGTCGTCCAAACGAGAAAGCAACGATCTCGTTATCAACGAGACCATAACGACATGTAAACGAATGCTTCGGCTAACCCTCGTTTGCCTTATCTATCGTTATTGCTCCTAACGATGACGTTATCAGCTGTATTAACGAAGGCTTCGGGAACATGGGCCCTGGCCAAGTTCAAGCACACTCAACCATGTGTAGTCGAAGTGGTACAAGTGTGGTGAAGCATGGCATCCTAATAGCATAAAATACAACAGCATGCAGCTTGAAGATAATTCATCACAAAGACACTCATGTTATACTAGAAAAGGCTTTATTCCTGCATTGTATAGGAAAGAGAAGTCAAATGCATCTTTCATGTACAAGTTCATGCATTTCATTGGGATAACTACATTGAACACATTCAAAGGACTGGTCAACTTAGATCCTGGGTTATTTCATTTCATTATAATATCAGGAACCACAACTAAGGAAAACTTGTGAGCCAGTAATTCATTCCTGACCTGCATGCAATGGTCTGACATTACATTTCTTGGGGTTCATGTCATAAGTTAGAGATACTCAACTGGTAGATAGTTTACATTACATATACCGGTACACAAAACCAATAACAACATGGAGTGCCGGTGAACATCAATATTGCAACAATACATAGGCAATCATGGAAAAACAGAGGAATTGTCCCTTAGGACAGTGTAGGGAGGGATGGAAACCGTCCCCCAGTAGGATAGGCTGGTCTGAAAGGAAGTCCCTCTAAGTTTTCGGAACAAGTCCGCTGACTACTTGTTTTACTCTAAGTCTGATTTGTAGGTGCAAGCATTGGCAGTCTGACCTGTTCCTTGACCCCTACAGTGGTACAAGTATTTTCTGAAAGTGACGCTGGCTGCTGGGAACGCGGTAGATAACGAAAGTGACAATATTATCCTAACTGATACTACGTGCTTATCTTGGTGGACCACCACCCCTGAAACCTCGACCGCCTCCCCTTGGCGGGCCACCCCTTGATGGCCCACCTCTGCCACCCCAACCCCCTCCTCTTGCTCCCCGACCACCACCATTCTTCGGTGGTGGTGATTTAGGTCTTAATCTCTCGATTTCTTCAGTGCAGCCAGTCAGATTTCCATCCTCTATTTGATTGAAGTAATTCACATATGTTTCAGCGTCGAAGTTTGAACTTGATAATTCAGGACCGATTGTCACCCAACCTGGACGGATTGTTGTATCTCGCCCAAAGATATGTAAACGCCGCCGTCCGAGACAGAAGTGTTCGATCATGTGGAAGATCTCAACTGGCTTCTCTTTGCTGCCATATTCCTTTTCCTCATCAATGATCAAGTCAATGTCAACATTAGCATGGATGAAATCTCCATCTGTGCTCCTACGTACAGTTCCCTTGATTCCCATTAGGCAGTGCTCCTGTAAATGCAAGACATGTACAGTATGAATGAGAGTTGAAAAAGATACTTGCTTATTCAGTACACAGTAAAAGATCTCTGATACCAATATCCATACCTTAGTCCTCTGGAAAATAGCTCTGGGCTCTAGATTTTTGTTGTGTCCTGGGTTCTGTATGTTTGTCTTGATCCAGCAGATGTCTTCACATCGACGGAACCCCCACTTCTTGAGACACTGGAAGACATGTGATCACGAATGAGCAACGAGGCTTCAATTTTATTACACACAGCATACTTCATTGAAGTCTTCAAGGGATTGGGTGTCTTTGAAACGTAGCCAGTATTTCTAGATTAGATTAGCCACACCTGAGGTACAGGTCTAGGAATGTGAGATGTCTACACCTACCCTCCTGCCATAGTCAAGACCATCACTTGAACCACACCAGATCCACAGGAATGATCGCATTGCTGACAACTCATTGATCTCGAGCTTCTCAATCTGAAAATTTCAATGATGGAAATGAATGAAGGGCATCCTGAGAGAAGGCAACTCTCTCGTGTGTGAGAAACATATCTGGCCATAAATGAAGGTATTGCCACTGCTTCTACCAAGGTCCAGTATAATGACTATCCCCCAGTGTCCACTGGACTTGCCTCTTCCCAGCTCCAATACTTGTCATAACTGCACCCCTGTGTCCTCTGATATTCTTCCAATGGTGGCTCAATAAGAATGACATCAAATTTGGTCCCCAAATCTCGCGCATCAAAAGTCTCCAAATCACATTTTAAATACCTGAAATTCGAGAGAAGAAATGACTCAACTACTGTTGTTGTGTCAACTGATGGAAAATTTCCGAAACAAGTAAGTCCTCTTGTGCTGTCAAAGTAACACAGCATTTGTAACATTCCATCCAAGACATGTAGACTGGTAAATCAAACAAGCCGGTGGATGCCATGACACACAATACAGTCTGAATTGGTGATTTTTCAACTCACATAGGTGGTGTGGCAGTCTGTGTTATCACTTCATCCTTCAACCGTATCAACTCCCTCAGTTTGGGGTACTCCTCAAATCTATTTGCCAGGCCTGAAAGATAACAATTATTTCAATAGGCTTGCATATTACAGTGACATGCTACTTTGGCCCGACTTGTACTTCATACTCTAAATTCCAGCAGGAAGTCATATCGAAGGAAAGTCACTTAAGGCATAAAATTTCTATAACCTCAAAATCTATAAGTGAGTTCGATTCTCTTACCAACATCCCTGATGAAGTTCTGCGGTCTCTCCCCAGTGTCAACAAAATGCTGGCAGTAATCATTGTGAGGGTTGGCACTCTGTGTGCCCTTCAAGAATGCACTGGAATCAGTGTAGACCTCCTCAACTTCTTGGAAAGGATCATCATCGCCCTGCAGGGAGGAATTACTCATAACACAGACAGTAACTTCCGAAGTGAAATTGTCCGATTTTGAACATACAAAGTTCACCCCATGATAATGATCACAACTAACTATAGTTCATGAACCTATAGAGTAAAATGTCAAGACCTGGAATTGAAATGGACTAATAGTTATATTTGAATCAATTAATTATTTCAACATTACCTGGTCTCCTGGTACATGTAATTCTGGTGCAACCCATTTGATTCCTTTACTAGTATCAATCAATTCAGCATTGTCACTAAGCAATTTCTTTTTCTGAGGAGGGCTGTCTGAAGATCTGAAAAAAGAACCACATCACCAATAATGCTGGTCTGTTTGACTGTCTTGACTGTTTTGTACTCACCAAATTGCAGTCAAAGCTTCAAGTCGACTAGTCATAAGTTCAAACATGCCCTTGAGATGCTACAGCATTTGGACATAGAAGTTATGAGTGACTATCAAAAGAGAGCTGAAAAATCCAATGTTATATGTAAAGAAGACCAATACTGCTAACTTACCTGCCTAACTCTTGGGCTGGTGTTTTTGGCTGCTCCTCTTTGCAATTCAGTACTTCCTTCAGTTGTGTAGGATCAGATACCCCCAGCTGAAATTGTAATTAAGATTGTCAGTGTGGGCCTACTTATGCTAATACTTGCAGGCAGCAGCCTAACTCTCAACTCAAGTCAAGCCAGGAGGGGGGCATAGCCATAAGGCCGGCCGGCCAGGAGAGGCCATAACACCGGTAGTACTGCAGCCAAGGTTGTAGCCTATGGCCGACCCTGTCCCTGGTCATTCCGTTGTGATTATAGCCCCGTTTACACTGGTCACGGGAAAAGCGATCCGTGCTCGGACCGGTCCCGGCACGGTTCGTCATCTCGCGATCTGCCCCGTTTACACTGGCACAGTGAAACCGAGCTAGTTGGCGGGTCCCTCGAGCTCTCCAGTCAGTTCAGTCGATTGGAGGTACAAAAATCAAACGAAAAATCAAACGACGACAAGAACAAAATGGATGCCGCCATGGAAAATCATTCAAAAATTCCCGCTAATGACGTCATTCATAATTCGCGCATGTGCAGAACACAATTTAGCAACCGAGCCGAGATCGGTTACCGTTTACACAGCAGTTTATCGAACCGATCTCGGACTGGTCCGAGATCACCTCCAACATGTCCAACTGGTGGTCTCGGCACGGTTCGATTTGGAACTGATCCTGGCACGCTTGTGCCGTTTAGGCCTACACTTGCTATTTTTTTGATTTTGGCGATCCGATCTCGGACCGGTCCGAGATCGGTTATTTTTGCTCAGTGTAAACAGGGCTTATGACTGACTGGAATCTGGAACCTATTCAACCACCAGGCCAGGGTGACTGTTTTGTGCACCGGAGATGCACTCTGTGGCTTCATCATGCACACAGGAACATGACTCGTATTTTATAGTAGGGGTTTTTTTCCCGGGGTTTTTTTTTGGACGAGTCATGTTCCTGTGATCATGCATGCAGCCCAGTGTAGTAAACGTGCATTCTATTGTCGGACAATATTCATCAAGCAATATTCCTTTTATTTCGAATATATTTCAGGTGCCATCAATACCAAACCAAACTTCTACGAGAAGAGAAATATACTGAAGCATTGTGTTATCAAATCAGCACCTGCTGTGCCAGAAGTTCCTTTCTTTTCTTTGATTTTTCGCGGAGTTCTTTCAGCCGGTCGCTCATTTTTCGTGAGTTATTTTCGGACACTTCCACGACAATATGCCGGAAATATAAACGCTGAATTATAACATTTAAATTATTAGCATGATTCTGCCGGCTAAAACAGAGAGTGTTTATTTGAAAAATGATGAAATTATTTAAATATAAATTCTAGTAAATGTTTTATTTCAGGTTATATTTTGAGTGCCGTAAACAAGCACTGTCCATATGCTGTAAAATTTGTCAGGATGGTGCGGCTGGGAGAAATTCACTTCAGAAAATACAGGAAATTGGTAGATTATACCAAATATGTTGGGATCGGAAGGCCCTTTAATATATCAGATTTGAAGTATACTCCCCTTGTACCTGAAAGACTCAAAGACGAAGTGTCAGGAAAGGGAGAAAAAAAGCAAGGTTAGCATGGTTAGTCGCGAAGTCGGCCCTGAAAGTCGTCAGTGAACCGCGTTACAGGGTGGTCCAAAAAAATCTTTGTAACCTAGATAATTATCTCTTGACCGACTGGCTATTGTAATTCCTTTCAGGTAGCCTTTGCTTGCAAGAGTTGTCATTGATGTTAGCTTGTTGGAAGGCTAATGATTACATAGAAGCTCCATGCATGAAAGAAATGCAGGCATTTGAACAGTGTTGGAAAAAGGCTGAGGTGAGTGAATTACTTCATGATAGCTCAGTTACCATGGTTACTTCTTGATATCGTTCATCATGGAGCCTTTTGTTGTCAGGGGGCATATTTTAGCTCCTCTTGCCACATAGGACTCCAGAGCTCTTCTGAGCTCTTGACAAAGGTTTATTTTACAATGCTGCAATTAGGTTGATTCCATTACAGGCAGATAGATTGAAACAGCGACAAGGCATTCTGAGCGGAAGAGGACGATTACCTTCTAGACAAGTTAATGCTTTATTGAAAAGATTTCCTCAGCCAAAGGACTAACACTGAACCTTTATGCTAGTGTTTTTTTAAGTGGTAAGTCAGACTCCTGTCTGTCGAATACTGTGAGCATTTTCACTAATTCCTCTGTCTGGTCAGTTGCCTTGATGGAATCACAACAGTAGGCTGTAGTGTAGGTGGTGAAACCTCACTTCCACTGGACATCAGAAGTCTAATTTTGTAAGGTTGCATTTACAGTATCAAAATTGACCCCCCCCCCTCTTGTTCAATTTCAATGAAGCACAAAATGCAAATACACAGACATGTGAATCTGTACAGGCTTAATGGATATCTCAAATGAGCCTCTTATAGCTTAACCTCCTTTTTTTCAGCGGATTATACATCTTTCTGGAGTAACCAGCCCATAACCAAGACGGATGCATTCAAGCTGGTCAAGACTTCTTTTGTCAGCAATCAGGCAGAAAGAAATGTTCTCAATGTCTCGGAAGAGAAGTATAATCTAAGGTAGAACTTCAGAGGGAGCAGTGTAAAGCGACATTATTTGTACAGTCCGTTCTATGAGACTGCTTGGTGTCAGTTGGTACTGGCCAAGAGCGACCAGATGATGCCACTAAATGGGTTATTTTGGGGCAAGAATGTTCAGGAAACTAAGCCTCACTGTCCACAGCATCAGTGGTGATGTTCGTGCTCATTGTAAATGCCATTTTTCAGAAAAAGTCATTGTGATACCATTTAAATGTGTGCAGGTGTTAACTGCTGGAATTAAAATGTTGTGAATAAGAAAACAAGTTTTGAAATGAAGTTCCTGACTTACTCTTTATGCCAACATTACAGTTTTGTTTCGGCATTGATTGGTGACTGTATGTTGATTGTATCAAGACATCTAGCTCATCTGAGCTGCCCTCCGCCCATCTTTCTGAACTTTCTATCCATGATAGAAATAATGGAATATGTAACATTTCTTTTATATGATATTGGTTTTATTTACAAATGGTGTATTTCGGCATTTTCTGAATTCAAAATCTCATGCATGTTTCAGTTGCTCAGGTCATATAATATGGAACTGCGAAGTTCTTATTCTAATGCACTGTCATATTCATGGCTTTCTACTACATGTCAGTAATTATTATTACCTACACAGGGGATGAGCCCAGAACAATGGTTGTTTGGCACACCCATCTTCTACTTCCGAAGTCCATATGTGCAGCAATGTTGAATACTGTGTAAGCACATATGTTTCATCCGGGTTTGTCCAGCTTGGCTTGTGTTCAACCATGTCCTTTGTTCATTGGTCTTTGTTCATTGGTTAATAGTCATGATGTTTTCAATGCCGTGGATGTCTGAATCCTCCTGTTTTCGTGTCAAATCATACAACTTGTCCTTCACTTTGAGGCGTTGCCCCTGAATCAAGTAATCCTGCCTCACGAGCATCCGGAATGAAACACGTAGTTTGTCCTTCAGCATCGCCTGTGCGTCAGTGTGAAACTTGTCCAGAACCCTCTTTTCCTGAAAGTACGAAGAATAGAAAGTGAGAGAAATGCAAACTTCATCATGTGATATTGAGAGCTACCCTTCCATAAGAGTCAAGGGCCCGTATTTTAGAATGCTCCTCAACGTAAAGGAGTTCCTCAAGGCTATTGTGCTCCTCTTGAGAACAATAGCCTTGAGGAATTCCTTTACGTTGAGGAGCATTCTGAAATAAGGGCCAATATATTTTGAACATACTGTGAAAGCAGTATAATATTGCTGAGTGATGCGGATGACTGCCACAAAACGAATGGATTGACCTCAGGGTCAACCAATTTTGCCAGCTTCTGTATCTCTTAATCTTCTCACCTCCTCATCCGTCTCTCCTCTCAATTGCTTGCCAGTCAACAACCTGGCAAGCATTGGACTAGACTTGACTTATTTACTGGCAAGCTTTTTTGTGCCTAAATCACGACAAGCATCTGTCGTATTCCACTGAACACTTTTGCAAATCTCTCAACTGCTTTTTCATTCACCATAGCACCATTACCTCAGACAAGGCCCTGACTACATACCCCATGAGGTTTAAGACTTCGCTGAACCTCCCTAAACAGATCAGCTGCTCTCTTCTTATATTGAGATGGACACAGTTTTGCTGCCTTCAGAAATGAAGAAATGGCAAGGTGAAGATGGGGACCAACGTCAGTGGCAGAGTAGGTGGCTCCATTGTTCTGAACCTCTTCGGCAAGCAGTGTTAGGCGATCAGGTCTCTGGAATAAGAACAACTTACTTTCAACATATTCTTCGTATTGCGGTCCGTTAACTCATGTTGTCCTTTAGCTTAACTGGACAAGTCTGGCTTGAGTTTACGTTATGGTTATAAATGCATGTATCAGTTTATGTATTTTCAGTTGGTATCCACAAGACTCTATGATAATGAGTTCAAGGCGATGTCTAGAGATTTCTCAAATTGGAATCAGCCCATGACATGTAGTGTATGTCATAACATACCTCCGGTCTGGCCATCACTTCAGTACACAGATACTCCTCCAGTGACATTGCAACAAGGGTAGTGAGTGTGTACTGCTTTCCGAATGTTGTTGTGAAGGTGGGCATCTGAGCAGACGCCTGTCCCCTTGCCAGTGCTTTTGTCCTTGCATGTATTGGAAGGTTGAGAATGACAATAAGAAGGACCTGGGTAGAAGAATGAAGGTGATGATATTTCCATGGTGCTTGGTGCCAAAAAGTAGTCACATTCATGTACCAGCAATGAGAGTCTAATAGGCTGGAGCCAGAGCAGTTCCTGACTGGACTCCATATTGTGATGAAAAAAACATTCTTTGTTATCAACTTTTTATGTAATCATGACACCTTCTGGGTACAGAAGGACCTTACCTGTCCAAAGTTCGACCCAAGGGGTATCTCTGTTGCTTCTGGTGTGTGCTGCTGATCATCCAATCCAAGCTGCAGGAGGTACGGGTCACATGTCATGTAGAGACAGGCACTTCGTTGTAGTGGGTTGGCCCTCACATCAAGGAGTCCATAGCTCCAAGTTAAACCCCCTATTCTGTTGTAGTTGACATTCTTACCATAGATGAGATAGGCATTCCTTGGGTTTCTCTTCTCCAAGTTTTTGCATATTTTCTTGGCTTTGCTGCAATGGATGGAAATACAATGATTTGAGGTGGTGTTGTATGAAATCCACTGTCCCCAATCTCCCAGTGTCCAACTTTCATGCGATAAAGATCAACATGTACCATACTTACCGATGTGCTGGATCATAACAACAGAAACAGGCACAAGTCGTTGGATAGCACAGATGTTTTCCCGAAAATTTGTGCCCCACGTTCAACTGTGGCTGCGATCTTGTTAGTTTCTCATTCATAATACCCAGGTATATTTGGGGGTAGATCAGGGGTTCAGTATTGGCCATGAGGAGGAGAGACGATTGGAGATCATTGTTGGGGTTCCCATCCATGTAGAAGTGAGTGATGATGTCTTCTCCCAGTAGAAGGCTTGGGTTGTGGTAGGGGTAGAGGATCATGCGACCACCATATCGGTTCACCCAACTCACCTAAAAAGAATCATACATATCACATCATACTGAACACTGGTATCGGATCAGCTAGATCTGTAGTGGCTCTGTAAGTTACTAACCTATAGGGAGGCAAATACTAAACACTGGCAGTAACGTTAGTGGCTTTCTTAGAGAGGAAATAATGAACGCTGGTAAGCATATCATGATATTGGTACTCACTTGGTGCCTCGTATTCGTGGCCAGGTCAACTGACAGGCCATTATACCTCTCCACATCCCAAAAATCAAGGGTGACATCCAGCATCTCACAAATTGACTGCCACAGAATGAAAAGAGGACGTGTGATCTCTGGTCCTGTCACCATGAGGACGTCCCCTGGAACATCACGTTGGATGAAGTTGGGGCACACCCTTATCAAATGCTGAGTGTATTCAATGAGCTTGCCTCTCTGTAATGTAGGAATTGTAAGGGAGATAATGTTTGGGGCAACAAAGATAATCTGTTCTGCTGTTTTCAAAAGAACAATTGGAGAAGGTGGGCAAAGTGACTGAGACTATCCCTAACGAGTTCTACTTGAAAGCTCTTGGCCATCTTGGACTAGAATTACATAACTATCAAAGTTACTTGCTTACCAAGAAAATTTCTGCTTGGACCAAGCACCTGTCAAAGAGCTCAGCGTCACCCTCCATGCAGATTGGCAAAACTATTGTAAGGGTACTGTTGGGTGCTATATGATAGACCTGCAAAAAAGGCGTGGAAAAAAGGACACAAGTTTTAGGGTTGAAAGTGAAGTACGTGTGTATGTCATGATTTTGCTTGGGATCAACGGGCTGCAGCTCGTCGTATAGTGTGGAAACCCCAGCCGAATGGCTATCAGTCGCAAGTCTCCTTCCCTGGGACTGCGGATCTCAGGTCATTTACGGTCGTCTCCCTTAACAAGCACGAGGAGGGGAGCGGTTGTGTGCGAGGACGGTCTCGTCTCCTTCCTACCACAACGAAATTGCCGTATCTCGCAATGTGTTGCGTCTCAAAAGGTGGACGGGGTTACTTACCCGAGCGGAGACACTGTCTCTCTGCGCTGGGTGAAAGGTAAGCATATACTCTGGAGTCTGGAGGAATTCTTCTTTCGGTACCGGCAGCAGGCGTCGGTCTAGTCGGATCTGAATGTAAGATTCATATTGTCAGAAGTTATGTTCAAGGACCATCCATGTTGACGTGGTTTGACTGGAATCGCTGTTAACTGAGCAATGTATTTACTTACTCTCACTTCAACGAATCCCCCGCTATCAACTCCGTCACCGTACGGCATCGTAGATATATTCTTGATCTGAAATGCGATGATAAAGCTTGTGAGTGACGCGCATCAGTAGGTGCCGTCCACGGATAAACTCCTCGGAGACGTCTGGTGATTTTGGACGCGTGTAGCCTAACTTCGATCCATTTTTGTTCAAAAATTCCCCAAACCTCTCGCTAGTTTTAGCGTTACACGGGCGGCAGTAGGGAGTTTTCGCAAAGCCCCCGAAACTCCAACGCGAACGCCAAACCCATTGTTCGATGCTACGAAGAGAGCACCGAACAAACGAATAGACGTTCGCGTTGGCGTTTCGGGGGCTTTGTGAAAACTCTCTAGTGATTAGATCTGCCGTAAAGAAGACTCAGTGAGAAATATGCATGTCTCCACTCTCTGTCATATGGATTCAGATGCGACAAAGTGTCAAGGTTTTCGCATGCTGACCTTGACGCTGACGAGGTTCTCTTCACCTTTCCCCATCTGGGTTGGTGCCTGGAGGGAATCAAGTTGGATAGGATACTGGACGTCCAGCACCACCTTTCGGAAGCCCTGAATCAGAAGGAAAAGAACATTCGATTTAGTGTAAAAATTCAGATCGTACAACCTCTCTTGTGCCCGGGCTCTTGTGGCTCTCTTTGCGATTGTTCTCAATCGTCGATCACAGATGGCAGACGATTTGTGCCGATTGAAGCAGACGATGTGTGTATGGTAGGCGTCCTGGTTGCTGTGATTGTGTCGCACGCAGAGCCTCGATCTGGTACACTACCTAGGTCGAGGTTGAGTTCTCACTTCTGACAAACTCAAGTTTTGAATGAGCGAAAGTTGGCGAGAGGAAGAAGCACTTCAAGACTGCGTTGGGACATTGTCGGAGTCTACCATCTGCACTGGATTGTTATGGCGACATTTCAACACGAGGCTGGAAGTGCAGGTCCGGCTGTTGCCCATTTGCGTTTCGGACTTGAGCCACGAGGTCAAGTAGGTTCAACTCCCTGGTATGAAACTCAAGACTACTGATGGAAGCGACGATGAGACTTTGTTTTCGCGACGCCCCTCGCGCGGTACTGTTATTGAGCAGCAAAGTTCTGGAATAGAACAAGACGCTGAAGATGATGATGATGATGATGATGTACCCACATTATCGAATGGCCTGTTGAACATGTGGACTCTTGATAGAACCTCGGCTTTCCCATGGTAAGCTCCGGGGGTAATCGGTGAGGGCACGTCGAAGATCCGGCCAGTGTACACTTCTGGAACATGGACGTCTTTGTCGGGATCGATCTGAAACGACGATGGCAAATCCACGGTCAAACCATCAGTTCAAAACCACAATCAAGGTCGTAACCAAATTTCAACTCTTGTCAATCGCCATTAACAATTGTCGGTGATCAACGAAAATCTCCTAAACAATGAGCTGTACAATTGGGAAGCAAGAGAGATTTCTTGACGTCATTCAAATCCGGACAGTCACTACCAGATACGTACCTTCGGCAAGACGAAGACTCCTGGTACGAAGTTAACGGTCGTGGTCGACCTGAATGTGACCTCAGCTCCGTCGGGGCAGTACATGCCTCCGATATTCTTGACGACGATACCTTCCACGACGATCTTCTCATTCGGCTCAAAGATGCCATCATTGATTTCGGAAGTAACCTGAAGATTGAGATATTCTTGTCAGGTTGATAGTCGATCGGTGTAGGTGGCCAAAGTCACCAAGGAATTTCTTCAGGTCTTTTGTGTCACCTCCTCCAAAAACTAAAATGATGGTACCCGCTGATGTCTAGCATATTGGGTGCAAATTGGATCGCAAAGCGTCTTTGATAAGACAGATTACCTTGTAAGAGGTCGTTAGGATCTCATATCGCTCTCCCGTCTGGCACAGAATGCTGTCTGTTTTCGGATCCAAAACGCTCCAAAGGATGCTGCCTGGATCCGCTCTCCTCCCGTCCCTCCCGTCTACACCATCTGGACCATCATCACCCTCCGTACCATCCATGCCTACAAAATGAGATAAGACTTTAAAGATCTTTCCTCGAAACGGCTTCTACTGCTGAAATGCTAAGACGGGGCAGAGCGGCTCATGGGGCGATGTCTGGAGACAGCGCGGTTGGCAAAGCACCCACCAAAAATCCATAAGATGAATTTTTGCCGCCACTTAATTCACCGGCCGTGGATGACTGTACGTGATACTCGGATACCTACCCCGCATTCCATTCATTCCGCTCATTCCGGTCCCTCCCGCTGGTGTGTAGAAGTCACCTTGCTGACTGGAGGGTCCTCCACTACCCCCACTGCCACCAAAACCGCCCATTCCTCCAAGTCCACCGAGTCCTCCCTCGCCACCATCCCCCCTGCGGCCTCCTGTCCCTTGTGTACCTGGCGATGCATCAACCTACGATAGGTCAAGTGAAGAGATAGAAAAACATAGGAATCCCGTGGTCTGTCGAGGAAACTGGATTAAGTTGAATAAATGGAGACAAAGCCGAAAATTGGATCATGGGACTTGCACGTAGGCCTACCTCAACCAACATGAGAAGTCTCGGATCATAGACTGACACCTGCACGTTCCCTCCCATGCCCGAATCACCTGCATGCCCACCATTGCCACCTTGACCTCCGTCACCTCCATCGCCACCATTACCACCGTCACCACCAGGACCACCTGGACCACCGCTCACCCCGGCGGTGTAAGAATTATGACCGTCCTTTCCGCTCGCGCCACTTCCACCGTGGCCACCATCGCCGCCTTCTCCACCTGAAACATTTTTTTGTCAACAAAGATTAAGTTCTTGAACTCATTTGTTCGGTTAGTGCATACTTCGAACGAGTTTGGTTGATGTCACTCTTCGCCGTCAAAGAACGTCCTGACGTGTCAAATGACTGGTTTCGTCTTCCGTCCTATGGTCAAAGCTCAGGAAATGGAAGATAGTGAACCAGTCCCGAGCGTTACCCAGGTTCGTTACCTTTTCCTCCCGGTCCCCCATGGCCTCCGTCTCCGCCACGTGCGTTCAGGAATACAACATGTTCGCATTCGAGGCCTCCGAGATCTGCATCGTCTTCCACACTTCCTGTGATCTGGACTTTGTTGCAATCACCTCTGACGAAAACCTGAGAATGTAGCAAGTTTATAGATTCGTCATTCGGCACCAAATTCCATCGCTCAGAGGTGGCGATTGCGATGATTGTGACGTTGGACTAAAGACACTTTACGTGACATCTGAATCGAGCGAAATTTTCCTTGCAAGCAATTGTAAAACGTCGCACCTGTATATCACTCGCATGTGTTCCTTTCGTGCCATTCGCTCCATCCGTTCCAGGCCCACCATCATCACCATCCTCTCCAGGATGCCCTTTTGCTCCGTCAAATATACCTGAAATGTCAAGACCAACCAAATTCGATAAAGACACGGCTCGCAAGTATGAAGGCAAAATTTAAGGTGGCTGTGTGGGTGGGTGGAACCTCTTCGAGAAATCGTAAGGCCCGTTTTTACTTCAGCGGATTCCGCCGTGGTTTTCACAGGCATTTAGGTCTGCACATTAAGGCCAATTCATACTTTGCGTTTTGCGCTTTGCGCTTGTCCGTTTCCTATGTGAGTAGGTGGTAGAAAAAGTAATTTTATTATTGGTACCACACATAAACATAGGGAACGCACAAGCGCAAAGCGCGAAACGGAGAAGTATGAATCTACCTTTAAGCTTGCAGTGCTTCCTACCAAAAGATACATACATACCGCTCATTCCTTCGGATCCATCATCACCAGCCTCCCCCTGAACACCAGGAGCTCCGTCAAGACCTCGGGTGCCTTCGGCCCGGACGACTAATGCATGAGGCTGAAATACATAAAAAATCTGCTACTAGAAGGAAAAAAAGCAGGGTACGTAATTACATGTACATGTATGTACATGTATTGCGCTTAGAATGCCCATTGGAATGACCATCGGAAGGATGATACGTCCCTCTTGCCTGTTACATATGCGAAACGTGCTCAATGATGGAGTAGTCGCGCGCTGCCCGACACTCTCACAGCGAGAGCGGCAGAAGTAGAGATGGCGGCAGTTTCTCAAAACGTCAAATGATGCCTTCGGTGGAACCATGAAAAAGAAAAAGCCGATCTACCTTACTCAACGCTGACTTCGCCACCCGGTCAAGGCGGTCCAAGTTGGTCATACCCGTTGAGGCTTTGGGCAGCCATCGCTTGTTGTCGCCGACGGGGTGCATTTTTGTGACTATCGTCGGCGGAGATGGTTTGGGCGGACGTGGATCAATCCAAGAGACTGAGTGCGTGTTGTGGTCCAGGAACATGAAGCGACCCGAGTACGGATCCCAGAGTTGTTGGACGTCATCCGGTAGACCTATCTCTGCGCCGAAGCCACTGCTGACGAGCCAGTTGACTGGCGGGCCGTTCGGCGGAAGCATGGTATCGTCAACTTCCCGACGGCTTTGGTGGAGTGGTGGGAGAGGAGGCGGCTGGGGGTGAGCTCCGCAGTGTTCCCGTTGATGCCGTTCCTGAAGAAGAGAATAACCTGTGCCTGCAAATGAGCGCGAACCAATCTAAGTATAAACGTGCGTTCTTTTCAATTCCGATTTTTTAAAGAAACGCGGAAGGGTCAGTTTCCTTGGCAACCAACATTTTCTGATTTGCAGAAAAAGCACGAACCATAGTAAAGCGAATACTGAATGTGCTCGTCATGACGTCATCATAGCTTGGGGGCTCCCCTGTATTCCTCTGCTCTTGGTTTCTCTGTTCGCTGCTGTATGCCTGTTGAGCAGCGTCCATGCTTGGGTGTGTCACATCCCATATTCCTGGCCAGCTTCCAAGAGGCTGAAAAATACGGGCATATTCTCAACATACGTTTCTCATTTTACGAAGTCCCTGAATCATCTTGGTGATATCCGTCGGTAACCACTTGTAGCATTCTGTTCGTTTTGTGTAGCAGGAATGGTAGACCTCGTTCACGAAAACTACCGCTATGTGATCCCCACAGACACTGAGCAGCATTTAAATCTATAGGTCATGGTTTTACCTACCCGGTATGCCTGGAATTTATACTTACCCTGGTGCGGGGGTCTCCGTTCGAAAACGTACCAGGTCCGGTATAGCCAAAACTGATCATCCATCGCCTCAGCTCCTGAAGGCTATCGCATCGAAATGGAATCCACTTTGCTTGCTCACCGACACTACCTCCACCAAAACGGATCTCAAAACCGAAGATATCTTTGGAGTTCTTCGTCTTCCGTGGGTCATTGGGACGGACCTCACATTGTTGAAACTGTCAGAAAATTGAGTATTCCTTCATGTCATGATATATTTATTGGCTTGGACGGATTGGGGAGTGATTTGACGGATGTAAGCGATTGCACTTTACTGGGATGTTCAATTCAATTGATACTGTGGTAGATAACGCCTAGATTGATATTAACGAGAAGATTGATACTAACGAACGCCAAGATCTGACAATAACTAACGCCAAGTTTGATACTAACGCCAAGATTGATAGGGACTAGACAACGACGAAGATCTGACGCCAAGTCGGGATAGGTACAATCATTAAATAATAAAGGAAGGTTCATTCATGACACCATTGAAAAACCTCTCCGTAAATGGCCATTTTCTGAAGAAAACACTGGGCGTTTTCGAATCCTCGTTCTTGACAACACTCGTGCTGACCCAGTTCATGTAGTTGTTGCCTCAACTCGAGAACGGCAGTCTCGAACGCCAAGAACGCAACCCGTGTCGGGTCAAGAACAGTGTTCTCCTCAACCCTCCGCTGAGTGGGGAGTGAGAAGAATACGTTCTTGACCCGACACGGGTTGCGTTCTCGGCGTTCGAGACTGCCGTTCTCGAGTTGAGGCAACAACTACATGAACTGGGTCAGCACGAGTGTTGTCAAGAACGAGGATTCGAAAACGCCCACTGAGTGCGGACATCCCTTCGATGTGCTGGCGAACGGAATTCGAAGTACTGACCTGGGTAGTTATATGCGCGTCTTCAATATGTTCGTCTTTAAACAACACGAATATCTGAAAGACCCCCTCGACCGCGGTAAACGGCATCAGGATCATTACTTTCTCTCTCTTCCATCTTTTCAAAACTGACGTCTTCCTCCAGAGCGCCCCCGCGTGGTCGTTGATGGCACCAGGTACCACTTCACTGCTCATCCTCTTTATGTCGTCACCAGCACCTCGAATACTGTAACATTGTAAAGGTAAAAGATAGTCAACTTTCTTTTCATTTTGTTTTTTAACTAAAAACGATGTCAACCCATAGAATCGTGTGAAATCTACACAAAAATGTATGTGAACACGTACGGACAATGATGAAACCATCCACAACGTTTTTTTGTGCACAATCTCTGTATGTTTGTTCTCTGCAAACGGCATGTCTTTTAATGAATGAATCTACATGTATACGTCAGGCCTAAATTGCGTAACCGGGTCATGTATGAATCCATAAACTACGCATTTTCCTGTCTGTGTAAATTGATCTCATAATATGGTCCGATTTCCTGACTCCACATCATAGGTCTACATACAGTTAATCGCCTTATAAAAATTAATGGAACGTGCGAGACGTCACGGGGTAACACGCTCTGATTGGTCGGCGAGTGCGCGAATTCATGCATCGCAAAGCCGACGTCCACCCTACCTCGACAGTCGTGGCTGAATTCCTACCTGTGACAAACCCAGATGTTTGAGGGTGCGCAGCGCACTGGGGCGGGGCGGGGGTCTGCTACGATTGTGGATAGTTCAGAGCCTACGTGCGTGCAAGCATGAATGTATTGTCACGTCAAATTGAACCACAGCCCTAAATTAGACGGCTAGAATTTAGCCGTTGACTTACCAGTTCAGTTACTTCAGTGCTGTTTCGTTGGGCCCTATCAGAAATCTGCTGGTAATTGGTCTATAGGTCCAAGCCAACAATCATGCCTGTACAAGTGAGATACGGAAGGAAGTACCATAGACACTTTTGTCCTAGTCATATTGACCAAACGAGGATGTTATCTCTCGAAATCATTGACATAAATCTTGTCAGTCTAGATTCGATATAGGCCGACGATTATCAGAACGTTGGGTCATTCTTCCTGGATTACGCACAATCGACGATTCCAGGAGAAAGTCACTCACTGTGAGTCTGACTCAACTGTTCAAGAATGATTTTTTGTTAATCGCGGCATTTGATGTTTTCTCAGACTGGACTTTTTTTGTACTTCCGCGTCATTTGGATTTCCCCTGAACCAAACTCATCGTTGGCTCTCATAACAACACAGTCATATTGCCTTCCGGTATTGCCTTGACCAGTGACAAAAACGATGGCACATAGATTTCTACGATTAAGTTGCCCATAGAGACTACTTGCGCGAGAAAACTTTCACGTGGAGGAGCGCCTCAACCCGCCTCTCCCTTTTCCTTTAAGGCGCCTCTCCACGTGAGAGTTGCGCAAGTTGGCTCTCTATCTTCCTGCGTCTACTCCTTGTTTCTTTTTGTTACTCTGTACTCATCCTTGTACGAAATAAACAGATATATACATGTATGGGCAACTCGAGTGCGACCAGTTGTTCGTGTCATTGGTCCCAGCGTAAGCTGTGAGGAACAAAATAATGGTGAATTGCCCATTGTGGCCAACTTCTGCGAGGAAACTCTCACGTGGAGAGGCGCCTTTAGTATTGGCTACACAGGCTGCATAGGCCTATGATTTAAATCTTCCGCTCACTTTATTGAAAGACAAGGCCCTAAACCTGTGATAGCAGAAGTTAAGCTCACTTCATGCTGGATTAACCCGAGAATCACAGAGTAGCGACCCCAACCTCAACGAGACAAACCCTCCACAGCGGTTTGGCGCCAGCTAATTTTGTCAACAAACGAAACCCCTACGGCGAATTAGACCTGAATGCAATGCTCAGGGCCTAAATTACCAACTGTGTCAAAATCCAAGGCGGTCCATCATTACATGTATTAATATTTCCTTTCTTATTGTCTGCTGGGTGGTTTTGAGAGATGAAGGGTTGTCGACCAAGACCGCTGGTTCTGAAGGTGATTAATAGTTTTAAACTGGCGATTGTGGTTTGGGGGTCGAGACAGCCAGTCTCGTCCACGGTCATCCATTGACACAGTCATGCTCATTATTCCGGTGGACAGTCGGACACGGTGACACTGATGAAAATACTGTCATTCCAAACGAACGGGAGATAAGATGCAGGGCGATGATCTTTAGTGATATCTCGGTCCGTCGCCGCACAGAACTGTACCAATTTTCCGAAACAAGAGATGCATCATAATGCTAACTTTAACCCTGCTATTTTTGGATGAAGTTTTAAATGGGATTAATTTCTAATAGAATATTAACCAATCAATCAATTTGACAATTGATCGGAATATTCAGGAATACAAAAGGATTATCCAAGGATATCTTCCGTAATGTTGACACCGACTACGTGCCTCAGCCTCCTACTGCTTGTTGCAACAACCGAACAAGTTCGTTTCAATCATCGATTTCCGCTCTCAGCCTCGCGAATCAGGCCTTCCGCAAGAAGAATAGAATGGCCAAATCTCCGTTTACCGCAGCGGTACATGACAGTGAGTGACGTAAGACAGAGCTATCGTCGACTTGGGGCGTGCTGCCAGAGACAACGTAAAACTGTCCTCGCTGGATTCGGTAAGTTAAACCTGGAAGACACATCTCTGCTGCTATCCATGTCTGTGAGCTACGTCGTCCTCACAAATATAAGAGACAATCTTGCAAATTTTGCAGCACACAGAAAAATTCGTATCTGGGAGATCATATCTGCGAGCTGGTCGCACACTAAAGTTTGTCTCTGTGCTGTGTTGCGGATAAAACTGGCTCAGCTGAGGCAGCACACTTGGTTTTAGGTCCCAGGGTCCATATTCATAAACATACTTAGTCAAAGTGTGATACTTATCTTTTGTGTGGAACAAAGGATAAGTGTCGCACTTAGATTTAAGTAATTTTATGAATATGGGCCCAGATTTGGCTCGCAGAGAGTATATCTCGTGGAAAACTAGAGTATTGTGGACATTTTCTGAATTCTCTTTTCAGATGTTGCCGGTGTTCCAGTTACTGTCGATGTTGGACAGTGCCGTAGGTCGTGCAGTCCGAGGGTTGGCAACATGGTCCGAGGACAGGTCAGTCTCTTCGAATAGCGAACCGCACAAATGACATAGAACTTGTCAATTATCTAATGTTTGTACGACCTTTGCTGGTAAAAATAGAAACCCTGCGGTGCTGTTGGCCAACACAACTGTAGCCGAAATAATGGATGTAGCGATAACTTTTTGGCAATGTTTTCTTCATAATTTTGATTACCCCGGTAACTTGTTTATTCCTCGTCTCGCCGCAGGATTTCTACTGCTCCCAGTCGAGCACTTGTGAGCCATCGCGGGTGCTTCAAGAAGTCTTGCACCTTGTAGGTGGCGCTGTAAAGTATGACGTGGTCGTGGACTGTCGATGTAGGAAGCCCAGAGGCTGCTTACGAATCTCCAAGGTCACCGTGTTCAGGCCAGGGACCCCGCATCAGACTGAAGTTGATGTGGGTGATTGTGGTGGGCAGTGTATGAGAGGTTCGTAAAAACACAAAAATGTCTCAGTTCAATGAACAATCCCTTGCGTAATCCTCACTTCACCGGCAATCATTTGGACCATAGTCACAAAGCCCCCGTAAAATAAAAGGGTATACCCGAATCCTCGTCGGGATGATTGTGAACAATAGATTGTCCTCAAATAGACAATAGTTTACGCACTCCCGCAAGTTACGAGAACTTCGTGAATAAGGTCCTATTAGGTATCCTTCACGAGGAAACGTATAGACGGACGTATACCAGACGGATAACCTAAACTCGCCAATTACTAAGTTTCGCCGTAACATTGCATGAAGTGCATTATCTAGGGGGGGTGATGTCTCCGCCTTGGCGAGTTTGCGACCTTAAGATGACTTATGCTATAAGTCGTCAGACCTCATTAAATTCCGGTGTCGTGATTGGCCATATGCTAATATTCCATGTTAATCAT
>NMRB01000467.1:31127-55323 GCA_002633025.1 Notospermus geniculatus
GTGGGCGTTCCTAATGTGCCTTGGTGACCACCAATCAGAAGGAGGACCTTACATTTGTATTCATCACAGCAGCGCCGCCCTGGCGATAAATGCTCGTGTAACCAATGGCATCAAAGGTAACAAACCTGGGACGTTGAATTAGGTACTTCTTAGGTTCCCGTCCGTCCCTAACGTTCTTTGATGAGACAGACCTAATTGGACCACCTGTTGGCCAACCATCGGAGAGAAGTTCTGTCGTTATTCCGTCGAGTCTCATCATGTCGTCATGCAGTTGCAGCGCTTGGCTCGGAACTGGTCTACAAATTCAGGGCGGCTAGCAGGGGAGAAAAATGGGCAGGCAGCACGTTGGTAGTATACCAAGTTGGTGGTTTTGGTACAACTATGGTCATACCCTACGGCCAAATGACAGAGCATACTCTATCAAGAGGTTGTTGTGTCGGTCATTACGCGTCGTTGTCGGTGTGCCTGCCTTCATCTCATATTACGTGAGAGCTGGGAAATAACCAATTCCGCATGAAAGCCCAATCACACTGGTCTAATCGGATTGTGCGTCAAGTCCTAATTTAGGATGAATATCACCAAATTTTTGTCTTCTTTGGTTGCAGGGAACGGCTGCAAGCCAGCAAGGAACCGCACGGTGTCAATCCCTGGTCCGAATGGTAAGTAAACATATTCATTGAGGCGAAAGTAACGTGGTTAAGAAATCTCAAAGAAACTAATCTTCAAGTGGTGAATCAGCTAAGTACCCCCCTTGGAGGCTGAAGTCTCTCTCCCCATGGCTTTTACTGATAGCGAACTGGCTGTTTTTGTCCATAACCAGGTGCTGAATGCGTTCAAGTAATTGAGGAATGCGGTTGTGCACCGCAATGCTACCGCATGTCTAAGATGGCGGTCTTCATTGCGAGGGAACATGGGGGGCAAGAGACGAGCAGACGATTCGATGTTGGCCAATGTTGTGGGGACTGCACGGATGCTGAGAAATACCAATGTGTGTTCAGGTATGTATGTAAAGTTTCACCATGGGGGGGGGGGGGAGTCTCATAGTCGAATAATGTCCTATCGGGCATGTCGGAGGCCCTTCGGACATGTTCGAGAAGACTCGGGCCTAGCTCATGCTCAGGGGGCGCCCATGACGTGGAGTGAATAATCAGTGCCAAGCAAGTTGCGAAATCGTTTGTGAAATAAATATTCCCAATTAGGTAAGCTATTGACAGTGACAAAAAATTCTCAAAAAGGTTTGCAAAGTTGCATTTTGGTTCACGCCACGGGTGCCATTTCCGTCAGTTATTGGCAATGTTCCGTGTTGATTGATGCGGTAGGTTATTAGGCGTTAACAACCCTGATCTAAAAGGGTTCAAAATGACAACAAGGGGCTTCCAAAGACGAGCATACCGTACTAGTTAACCCGTCCGACACAAGAAAGGGTCAAATTCTCTTCCTCATCAGTGAACTGATCCCCGCCCACGGGTATATTGGCGGTATTAACTCACCCTGAACCGCTAAGTTTGGGAACCACGACATAAGATTATTCAAGTGATTTTACTTTCTTGTGGGTGGGAAATCGTTAAAATTACATTCGAGAATGCTTTGAAGCAAAGGAGTGGCTTTTCGGACATCTTTCACAATCATGGAAGGCGTTTAGCGTTAGTCTTAGGGTCAGTCGATAAGGAAAAGGACAAATCATCCTCCCCAGCGGGGGTTTTACCTCGTTTCTCTTCGTCTACTTACTGTGTGTGCGAGCGTATCAGTGAAGAGGAGCGAGACCAAAACCCTGCTGTGGGAGGATGCGACGAACACCTTTCTTGAACATGGTGGGTGATAAATTGTCGGCCAGGAATGACATGATAGGCCCAATTTTTAAAATTCACTGGGAGAATCCAACCAATCTTCTTCTCTTACATTTGCAGATCGAAGTCGACTCCAGTCAAAGGAGCCTCATGCCTGATGTCACTCAAGAGACGATCCACCACTTGCTCACCACTTTCGTACACCGCACACCACTTCAGGGGTCAAGACGGTGCGAACAAGACTGTATTGGCGATTCGTACGTGTGGCTGTGCATAGCGAGGGATGCTTGAAGAAGAAGTATCATGTCAAACTTGCGTGACTTTGAATGAAAGCATGCGAAATTGAACGTTGTTGCTCATCGTTGAAGCGCATCAAAGACAGACCAGTTTGTTTACTGTAAATCTATCATCTCTCTTGGTACATGCTTCGTCATCAGATTGTTAGCTGAGCTTAATGTGTTTCTGGGAATTTCTGTCACCGATAGCTAAGTAGTTAGCATAGTCGGTGTCTATTGCTGTGGATCTCGAAAAGAATGAAATTGACATGGAGGTGGTTGATGGAGAACATCATAAGATGTTGAACTTTTTATTAGAATCTTTCCTTCAAATGTCTGTAGGCGAAAAACTGTATGCCGAGAATCTTTGGAAGAAAATGCTTCTGTAAACTTCCGATTAATAGACGTACGGTACCTTCAACGGCTGTTGTATCGCAGCCCAACGAGGCCTACTCATCCACGACACAATCTGACGTCACAAAATCACGCCATGTGGTAAAATGTCCGATGCAGGTGCAAGATTTGTATTACCAAACAATTTCGTTTCTTTTCTCACTTTATTACTACTCACGTTCAGAACGTGATAATTCGTAGATTAGTCGAGCTATTACACTTTATGAAATTATGATATTCTATTCAAGCCTGCATGAATTCCGTGCTATCTTGAGCTGTATTCCCCCTGGTGCACCACTTAGTGAAACAAACAAGCGGTTAAGAATGTTTCCACTTCGCCAATCTGACCACAAGTCTGTTCGACCAAATCAGGAATGGTCAGGCGTGCCCCCAGTTCTCAGGTGTCCACGTCATTTAGACAGCAGGTGCGTTAATGCCGGATGCACGTAGTCTTAATTCATCATACTACGAAAAAAATATAGTAAAAAATACGAAAAAATATAGTAAAAAGTGCTTTAATACGCTGGTATAGCTCGTACGGAAATCTCAGTGAACTCATATCGCCGAGTCACATGAGCCATATTCATGAGCCTTCGCAACTATGTTGCACGCAAATCTATTGTAAGGGCAGTCAGTGAACAATAGGGCATGTGCAGCCAAACAACAGACTTGCGTCCTCGCAAAGTTGCGAAGGCTTCGTGAATATGGCCCACATGTCTGTGTGCTAAAATGTGTGGCCGTACCTCATCTCTTACAGATGAATTCCAATCTCGCAGACACGAGGTTGTATGTCTGCTGCCGAGCTCTTGTCAGTGAAATGATCTCGCTGACATGAGCGCTATGTCTGTACCGTAACTGTAATGAAGGAAAGGGAATCCATTGACCAGAAGAAAACCTACGATCAGGGATAAATTTTATAGCACAGGTGGTAGCGGATCTCGCTTTCAATCGGCAGTAAATCTTTCACTTGCGATTCACAATATAAAAGAGGCTACTCGAGTGGGCCATCATGCGTCCCCAGTCAAGTGGCCGGGCAGGAGTCCTCTATTCAGCGATCATCACCTGTTGACATTAGGCAAACACGCCATAAAATGATGAACCATTCGAATTGTCTCGCCTAATGAAGACGACCAATTCCGACAACAGGTCGCACTGTGAGGCTGATAAAGGATTCGTTTTGGGACATGACTTTGACAACAGCCCAGCGTCGAGGGCATGCCCGCCGCGTTTAGTCGTTTCACTTTCGTCAAAACATTCTTTGTGTGGTTGATACCAGTCACAAAAGTTAACAAGTTTCTTTTGAAGATCAGGAGTTAATACGCGGAAATATGTACACACCTGCAATTTATGGTCCCTAGGGCCACGTATTTCGACTTCTTACGTGACGTTTTAGCCCGAGATTTGCCAAACGAATTCGCACCTGCTGCAAACTTTGTCGGAGGAATGACGTATCGTGCATGACAATCCACCAATCTATGACATCGTAGATCATGTAAGATCATGAGAAAATGCCTTATGATCACTGCCAAGAAATTTGATGGTCGATGTCTTGGACTTTTTCTTCTTTGACCTATACACCCTTCCTATAATGTGGTGCTGGGTGTTCAAAGCGGAAGCTGACGTAGGATGAGGAAATTCTAAGTGTTCAAATGGCCACGCAAAGAATACTGTCACGGTTGACTGCAGTTCATGAACTCCTTTGATGATGTCAAAAGGGACATGTTGGTTCCAACATTAGCTACTGATTTATGGGAAGGGTCTATCATCCTCATCCCAATTCAAGATTCTGTCGCAGATGCTTACAGGTGTCGGCAACAGAAGTTGGTTCATTGCAGTTCCCTGTTGCCCGTAGCATCTGCAAAATCTTTTGCAATTTGCTTACTGATAGAAGGAAGAAAGTTTGTGCTTTCATAAACTCGTCACCTAAACTAAACTATCACTGACTCCTTTCAATGATCGCTTCAGTTGCGACCTCCTTGCACCCTATGACGTCTTGCAAATTAGGGTCACACAGTTTCCAGTACACTGGCAGATGGCTTTAAAATATGATTACGCTGAAACTATTTGATGTGCCCCCATGCGACTATCATCTTTAAAACTTGAAATTCCCCGCGGGATGTTCTTGAAAGGAATACAGACCACGTGTGCAGCTAATGTATAGAAATGTCCTCCAAGTTTGCAACAGCCAATGATTAAGCTTTGTTAGGCGCACACGGTAGAATACCCCCTCGTTCTGGTTGGCTAAGCGTGGGGAAATAATGGGTGCAGGTGGCAAGATATGCTCCCAGTGATTGGAAAATAGCAGGGAATTTAATTGACGATAAAACTGAAAACACAACTCAATTGATTTGGACAATGTATGAAAATAGCACGTTCAGTGTAATCTCTAGCGAAAACTCTCGACGCAACAGTCGGTGTTCAGTCGCGGTGCGCAAAGGAGGCCCCTCAGTTTGGGACAGTCTCGGAACGGAAGCGTTCTATGTTGTTTTCGAGGGGATTTCGGGCCACGACTTGTTCTCCGAGCAAGACGCACACGTGTGATACAGAGAATTGGTTCTCACCAGGGATGCTTCTTGATCGTGTTTCTTCTTTAAGTCAATGGTCATTTTGTTCCTTAAGATCCCCACCCCGTGGCTCTCGCCTTTTCTTGCTTACCGGCCGCTAGTTTAGTCCATTGTCGTGTGAATTGGCCAACGGTATATTAAGAAATTTGATTGCGGTCACCTTTATTTAATGATACACCATTGGGAAGTTTTCCCCGGATGTACTGAGGCGGCGACAAGATTGTTGTGGACGTTGATAGTGAGATTTGCTGTTGAACGTAAGGATGAAACCCGCGATGAGCGGCGGACAAGGGGTACAAAGTATCCGTGGACTATGTTGGGTGTGTTTTGTGATGCTGCAATGCCTGGACGTTACTTTAGGAGTGGTGCTATACTCAACGCGTCGTGACCCATTAGAAAACGAGGCGATCAACAGACTTTCACGAGTTTTCGGACTGGAAAAACCTCCAATTAAATTCCATCACCGGGCACCGCCGCAGTATATGGTGGAACTATTTAATTCAATATCGGACGATAGCGGGATTACTAAAACAAAAGGTCCCTTTGATGCGGATGTCGTGAGAGGCTTCCCAGACAGAGGTAAGTCATGAGAACATTTTGTACCATAGCATTTTCGACATCGAAACGGTGTCGGCCTACACCCTGGTGTGTTCCTGTACTTCTGGGAGTACTCCGACACACAGGCGTATAATTTGATTGAAAACGCCACAAAAACTCAAATGAAGAATAAATTGTCAGTATTGAGTGGAACGTTGGGTATATAATTATGTTCAGTTGGTACGGATGGACAGATTTACGATATATCAATAGCAAGAATGCGAACAGAGATAAGGATCAAATCGGGAATGTGTCAAAAACACGTGCGCCAATCTCTTCTGATCTTTATCGATATATTATGAGAAGTTCGACAACTGGGGCCAATTTCGTTCGCAGTTAAGATGAATAAGAAACGTTTATTTGGAAAATATTTACGGTTTGGTTCAATCGTCAACAAATACGGCCATGCTGTGGGAAGAAATTAACTGTCAGTTTTTGCATTGTGCGACATAAGATCCTTATTTCAATCTCGTGTAGGTATGCAATCTTCACCTTAAAACCTCTTTCAAGAACCGGACCAGCGTACACCGTGCAGAGTATTGGCGGGTCCGGGAATCAAATGGAATTTAGAAAATAAAGGTTTCATTTGTGTTTACATGTGAAGTAGCCCTTCCATTGGTGGTATTTCGTGTCTTATCATCTTGATCTCTTCCCATTGAT
Source organism: Notospermus geniculatus (assembly GCA_002633025.1). NCBI lineage: Eukaryota > Metazoa > Nemertea > Pilidiophora > Heteronemertea > Lineidae > Notospermus > Notospermus geniculatus. The sequence goes on from NMRB01000467.1 coordinate 37,404, forward strand.
AGAGTAACGGCTCATACATGCCAAGTTTTAGTTAAAGGAAGTATTCTCTTAGGCAAAGATCTCACCTCACACTGCGTCATTTCGTCGTACCTTTGGTACAGTCAGTGGCAAGCTTTCTTCCTTTGCCTCCTCGACTAGATGGAAGCAGGATCTGTTTTCGGATGGTCCTACGAAAGCCGTTGTGTGTGGCGTTATGAACATCAAGGGAAAGTATCCAAAAATCAGCAGCGTTCGTTCTCCCTTAATGTCTCGTCAAATGATAATAGCAAGCTATAGGGGACAGGAAATCTGTTGAAGGCACCAATCCGAATAAACCACCAATCTACACACAGAGAACTTTGACAGGATATGCGAAACCTTTTAGATCACTTCTGAGATAACATGAATCTTCTTTAATGTCGGTGTTTGTAAACCTATGTCTTTGCTCCTGTTACCATTGTGCATGGCGCTAGATAGATGTGATATAAAATCGCTGTTAACACTTCGGACTTGTCGACGATCTGAGCTGAGAAGTGATGCCTCGCTGAACGAATTTGATCGACCCAGGCTTTTGATGCATAAGGTCAATGTGCACACTTGTAAACGAACGTGCAATGAGTTAGAGCAGTTGGTGGTTTCGAATCCGTTGCTTATTCCGCTCTAAGTTGTAGGGTAGGCCTACAGCATCATTCCAATGGTTGACATCAGGTTCAAATAATGACAGTCAGATGTCAATGGTAAATGCTCCTCTCAAGATGGTGTTTGTTAACTGCCAAATTTAAGACTTTTTAAGACTTTTTAAGACCTTGCAGGAACCCTGTTAACAGTGATTACATCATCAATTTAGAAGTCAGATTCCATATACCGAATAGAATTGTAAATGTATTCAAATACTGTAGCACCAAGTATTGGCTTTTGAAGGAAGTCACATTTTTGTTCTTCGAAAGTTAAAGCTTCCAACCCGGTTGCGATCCTTTAATTTTGCATCTCCTGAATCTAGTTGCTGCCGGATCTTTTAATCAAGCGTTTTGCGCTTTTTCAACGCACACTCCCAGAATATTGATGATGATTCACAGTCAGTTGGCAACATTTATACAGAAAAACTTGACTTGTACTGAATAAAAACTATAGTTTAAAAATTGAATTATACTCGATAACACCATCTGCAAGTTTTAATAGGAAATGAATTCAGTAAAAAATCTTCGAATCAAGATATGGAAAGGAATGGTTTGTTTGATAGCATTTTTTCTTGTAGTTTGCCAACAATCGTTTTATACATATACTTTGTATCACTACATGACGCCAACGTAATTGTTGGCCTGAAGGCAGATGTGACTGGCCCGGTGTATGAATCACCAGACTGCCGTGGGTTGATATCCGGTCTGCTTGCATGTTACAGAAATTGTCACGACAGATGATTCTGAAAGGGTCAGCCAATATCATAGACGAAAACGAACTCATCTCGCCAAGAAGTTTGTGTGTATGCACTTTTTTGGTGGCCACATCAAGGTATTGACTATTACCAAAAATAGATAAGAGACACTACGTGGACGAAGGTTTCCTGCACTTAAATTCAACGTCTCAGCGTGTGTAAAATCGCTACAAGAACAACTTCTATCTTAAGCATTTCGTATGCTTTGCATACGCTACAAAGTGCAACATGCCAAGAAACCAACATTTCTTGGCATTACCGTTACTGTTTTTGCAGAATTTTCCGCACCGCAAAACTGCAGCAATATTTACTTAACATTTTAAATTTTATTATGCGCATTAATTAACCTTTTTATGCCAAACGTGATTAGGCCTACATGTACACCAAGTATATGAAGTACATTCTTTGTTCATACCAATGGTTGTGTTGGGGCGGGATCCTTCCAGAAATCCGAAGAATCTGTCAATAAAACAACAATTTTGTTATTTTAATAGAAGTAGTGAATTGATGTGATGGGCGTCTGGTATGTAAAATAATTGTAGGCCTACACCATGAGCACAATATACTGAAGCTGCGAATTATGATTGTCAACTGCTTTGGACCAAAGGTATGTTCTGTTGTTGCTAAACACGGCACTGTTTATGACACCTCCTGCTGAAATAAGCAACTGCATTTTGGGATTTTCTTTGCCGTATGTGCCAAGAGAACGGAAAATGTTGAAAAACTTCTGACTTTCTCCGTCAGACAACGAAAAATGGTGACTTTTCTTCGAGTATTTCTCGACCGGAAGTCGCCGATTTACAAGAAAAAAATCCAAAGGAAGATTTCGTCTGGTTCTGCCTTGCACTCAATGAGATATGTATGTATGTAAACTACCTGTACTTGTTGAATTCGTGCATAATTTGTGCATGGTGTATAGAATTGTATCATTCACTTTGTCAACCAGACCAGACGCTGTGGGCGGGGCTGAGAACGTTTCGTGGCGAAAAAGAAAGGTGGAACTTGAGCGTATTAAAGGAGGTCAGAGAACTACATTGATGAACTACTGCGTGAACTTGAGAAAGTAAAGGTCACCAAGTATTGTTGACCTGAATGGTTCCTGATGACACCCTAATAGGATATCTGGTGAAATTTCAAAGGATCTTCTGTGTGTTCTACTTTGTGTGGGCCACTTAAATTGCTTACTGTTATCTTAGGAGAGTATTTTTTAATACAAATTCAACACACGATATAATAGCTTTGAATGGCACTTCACAAAGCCACTTCAGAATATCATAAATGATAGTCTCCTTTATTAAGAATCCGCAATCAGCATTTCAATGCTTTCTACAAGACAGCATAATTCAGTCGATTTAGATTGAAATTTATCGTGGTAGCCTGCGGCTGGTCGGTCAGGTGATTCCATAGAGGTTGTACACGTTATGCACACCAACTTGGTGAATATCGTGCATGGTTGTTCGTTTTCTGTGAAGTAAGACCAAAAGAAGCAACTTGCGCTCATTCCAGACCCCTAAAGGCCTGTCTACACGATCATACATTTGTTCAAAACATCATCATACATTTGTATGATGATGTTCATGGACAGATATTTGATTGTGTAGGCTGTTTTCCCAACAAACTTGAACAGCAACCAATATGTATGATGATGTTCAAATTTGTGTGATGATGTTCATGGACAAATGTATGATCGTGTGGACTGTTTTCCCAACAAACCTGAACATGTATGATGATGNGTGTCTCAGTGTCACCCCCCCCCCCCGTCTTTCTTCAGCAGTCGCTGGTAGTGTCGCCATTATTCGTGCTTGGTTCGTTCGCACGCACATCACCCGACCTCGTCGGAAGTTGAGTTTGGTCGGTGTCGACAAAAGTGTGGAAATCAAAACAACAGTCATGGATCAAGAGTTTGAGGAATGTCGGTCCTGATAGTAGTTTTGCGAATTTATCTTTGCATTTTCGGCGTTTCCTTTGAATCCATTACGAACGAATGCATTATAAAAACCTCAGAGTGCTTGAGCTTTTAAATCTCCTTTATGCATAGAAATTACCACAAAAAAATCAGTTAAGGACCATATCCGTCACAAGGTTAGAACTCTTAATCCTTCGTGAGTGTGCCCATTACATCGAAACCACAAACAAGTACGATAGCTTTTGCGACAACACCGCACGGGAGAGGTCGCGCCAATTCAAGAAACAACCAGCACACGTCGTATATGGAATGCTTTCAGACGTTGCGCAGTCTTTTTTAGGGGATGGCTTTGTTAACACAGGTGCAAGAAGGGTCTGTAATCTTCGATAAGATAACCTGGTTTGACATTGTTCAAATGCAGGTGGGCAATTGAGCAATTTTAATCCAACCGAAGGAAAAATTTCTCGCACAAAAGTCAAATCCAACGGCGTTTGTTCGGGATGCCTTTGAACATGAAAACTGTAGATACACTACCAAATTTGTTTTTCAAGAAATACAATTGGAAAGTACTCATATAATGTAGCCTACATGTATACCAGGTGTTTATCGATGAATGGCAGTGATTACACGGTGATTAAACAAAGAAATGTTGATATGTTGAACGAACAAAAAAATACAATCTCATGCACTTGCAAACCCTGAGAGTGACAGCAAGCGTCGAACGTGAGGTCCGGTTTAACCTCTTCTAATATATATGGAACAGAAGTTTCTTTTAACTTCCGCGTATCACCTTCCAATCTCCGTGTCAGCGTCATACGGCCTCCATTCTCATACGATACTGCGGAATACAACGCGATGCGAAGGAGATTGATCAGTTCGGCCACTCAGCGGCCACTTTGCTTGACATCACTGCCCAGTCGTGATGACGTAGCAGGACGCATTCGCAAGGGATCCCAGGATACCCTGCTATTGGAGACTGTGGACGCAAGCTCCGCCCATCCTGCATTTGCTCTTTTGTTTATCATAAAAAAGAATTAACCCTATCAATAGAGAGGAAGTGTAGACAATGACAGCCGCTGGAATATCACCCATCAGTCTTTTCCCAAGTCTTCCACAGTTGACCAAATGTCTTTTGAAACGACTAAATTCTCATCACATTCCTTACTTTCAGCAAGAAGACAACAAATGCATTTCTATTACAACGTATCCTTCATAAAAAGTTCAGAGAAATTGTTAGAGGCCGAGTTCCATTTATTCAAGATGCGACCACGGCACCAAGATCTATCGTGGAGGAATTTAAATTTAAAAGATAGGCGATCTCGTCACATTATAGAGGTAAGGAAAGATTCGGAGGGGTTCGAACTCGCACAACCTTAAGGCTGAGTTTACATCGAGGCACACGCGACACGAACACGTAGGCGAACAATGGCTTCACAAAGGATTCATCCCCATAAAACCTTTGTTCGCCTGCGTGTTCGTGTCGCGTGTGCCTCGATGTAAACTCAGCCTAGGGTCGACGGTTCTGATGTTACTACCCCACTCTGACAACGCTGAGAAAGCGCCCGCGACGAAGTTTTCCATAAGGCGCTGCTTCAGTTGAGATTTGGCTTTCAACGGGGTTCGTTGAAGTCGATGACACCTGCTCGTGTTGCCCATAGAGAGCCACTAGCGCGAGAAGAACTCTCAAGCGAAGCAGCAGCGCCTTCACAAACATGGAGACGGGCAAACAAGCGACACTCGAACCTTTGACACCCTGCGAATGGATCAAACGCCTTGACATCGACTTCGACGTGGCGTTGATAGCTTACCGGGGTATAAATCGAGTATATTGATCCATTATGTCTGGTTATCTCCGCCGTGAGACATTATTCAGTCTGATCACTTTTTGATGATCGGTTCAGAACGTGAATTCACCCTCAGTGATTCCCAGGACCATTAATATCTAGGATATTAAACAAAAATTCCGATAAAACGCCATCCAGGAAGCTTAAATCATTCTTAAGACATTAATAACGTATTGATCATCACGACTGATCATAGCTGCGATCAGACCCATTAGTAACTCGTAAAAATAATGCCAGACATTGTGACATAAGCACCATCAAAGTTGATTCATTACAGCAGGGATCAAAAGTCAATTCCCCTCATGACGCCGTGATGCTGAAAGAAACACGGAAACCGTTTTTCCTCCTGAAAGTTTTTTCGTGCGATTTTGGCTGTTAATGGGCAAACCACTACTGTAACAACAATAAGCTCTTCCTGATGTCATCTCTTCCCGTTTTGTCTTCCAGATTCGGGTATACCAGGTGAAGGACCCTCAAAATATGTATTCACCGCAGGGCCTGAAGTTACTTGACTTCCGCCGGGTGGGGACACACTCTCACGGGTGGGAGGTCTTCTCGGTGAAGTCTGCAATAGAGGAGTGGTTGAATGGTAACTCCACTAACTATGGCAAGTGATTTGTAGAGCAGTATCTGTGGTCGCTTCTCGTTTGTTTCAACCTTGGAAATGAGACCTCGATCCCTGTCAACATTAGGTGAAAACGATAGGTCGCTGATCATTGACATTGCACTCCGCGTCGGACTTTTGGCAAAACTTCCCACGTCCACTCAACAAAACCTGACGTAGTTTGGTTCCCGAACTCACCGCTAGCCGCAGCGGTGAGTTCGGGAACCAAACTAAACCTGACGACATCACCGAAATGGTCGTGGTTTAGGCCCCTTCCATTATCCGTTTCAGCCTGAGGTTATCTGGGCTTCTTGATGCTCGCTCCCTCCGTCACCGCAAACAAGGGTTTCCGCCATCCTGGGATAACATTACGGCTTTCCTCATTGCAGGTTTCCTGGTCACCGCCAACACGATATCTGGTGTGCCGGTGAACGGAACGCTTGTCCGGTTTGCCCAGCGGTTTGAACATCATGACAGCAAACAGCCAGTGTTGGTCGCCTTCACAGATGACGGAAGAAAGACGCAGCATCGGAACTACATAAATCCTGCAGCCAATGGTAAGTCATTTGAGTGGTAGAAGGAATTCCTAGATACCATTGCTACCGAACGCTGACCCGCCCCGAAAGGCCAAAAGAAATTTGGCTGATATCGATTGGCCAAGGCCTGCATAAGCGAGATCAGTTTCAACATGGCTGCTGTTGCGGCCATCTTTGATTGGCGCGTGTCATCGTTGAGACGCTTTCTCCGAGCAGCTGAGCCGCTGAAAAAGGTCAGCGGCGGTGCCGAAGGGTCCAAGCGGACGAGTGCAGGCGATGAGATCTGCGACATTTGAGGATTGTAACCTTGGCCTTTTCAATTTCAGATTTCAGTAGGCTGGATTATGAATATCGGACGAGAGATCCAAAGAGGCATCGCAAAATGTACAACCACCAGTATGCGCACAGAATTAGGATGTTAAACGAACAGTACAGGGCAGATTATGAACAAAGATTACGGGGACTCCGGGAACAATCTCAATCTGGCTCAACGGCGCAGACGTCTCCACGATCAAGGTCAAAGCGCTCCACGGATTACTACAAATTCAGACGTCACAGGAAACAAGTGTGTGCTCGTCATGAGATGTATGTGGACTTTGAGAAAATAGGATGGTCTGGCTGGATCATTTCGCCGAAGGGTTACAATGCATATCACTGTAAAGGAGAATGTCCTTTTCCCCTTGGACAGAATCAGAAACCCACAAACCATGCAACTGTTCAAAGTATTGTTCACGCTTTAAGGATTGGTAATGACATTTCAACGCCATGTTGTGTCCCAAATAAGCTATATTCCATAAGCTTGTTATACTTTGACGATGATGAGAATGTCATACTAAAACAATACGACGAGATGGTAGCTGCCAGTTGTGGCTGTCATTGAACCAAGTGATGCCGTTTGGGTTTGATACGAGGACGTGCTCTCTTCAAATGGAGACCGATTCGTCGGCGGATTCCGCCGTTGTTCGGAGCACGATTACTGGTTGGTGGTCCTCCGATTGGACACAACGAGATTATTCATCTCAAAGATGCTACTGTGATGATTCGCAGCCTCTTCTCGGTTCAGAGTAAAGTAAGGAATGGATTGAAGAAAATAAAATGTGTGGTCGGGGTTTTGCTACGAATCGGCCGGTTTGGGGCAGGAACAGTTACCGTTTCGTCAGTTGAGGTGATGGACCGGTACGGGGACTGAGTAGACTCTATGGCTTATGGTCTTTGGGAAATGCAGCTGCAACCTTAATACTGTTTTGGCACTGGACATCGACGATGTAAATAGCCTGTGAGAGGATTTCTGGTCTTGGAGACTTGAGATCGGCTACCAAGACTTTCATTTCTATTTTTAAAGCTTATAAAGCATTCAATGTTGTGTATCCTTGTCTTGGGAAGGATGACCGATAGGCCTACTCTTCTTATAGTCACACCAGGGGCCATATTTATGAAGCCTTCGCAACTTTGCGTTCCCGCAAATCTATTGTAAACAGTGAACAATGGGGCATGTGCAGCCAAATAATAGATTTGCGTGAACGCTCAGTTGCGAAGGCTTCATAAATATGGTCCCTGGAGTCAGGATCTGAGATCGATCTACGGACTGTGGAACAGTGGATGAAAATTTCCACAAGACTGTGACGAGATGCTTTGCCGCGTATTTGGAGGGTGCTTCTCATGAGAAGCATTAGACTTGTCTGCCGAAAGCAAGTGTAACATCTGTGAGTGTTTCTGTAGCTCAGTGTTCCCCAACAATAGACGCGGCCTAGAATGGTTATTGTTGGGTTAGTTGCCGCTTAATCCATCAGGAGGGAAACAATAAGAAAAACACACAGAAATACGGGGAACACTGATCGCCGTTACACCGGGAGAGTGGCGGGACCGAGACGGCCGAGGGAACGAACGATGGGGTAATGAAACGCTGTTGATATCTCTGTGTAATGCTTTTGATGTAAACATTATAAAATGTGTAAAACGTCAAGTGTGTTCGGCCTTTATTCGATTGAGTTTACCTTGTAACCCACTGACCCGCACCCCCTGGCAGATGGGAGCAATACTGACGAAAGTAGATTTATTTTTTGATTTGTTGATTAGAAATTATTTTTTGCTCAAAAACCACTGCGAACTGTGGGATACAGAAATATTTAACACAGTATTGATAATAAGACTTGTATTTCATCTACAAAATACAAGCCTAGACAATTGGCTTCACTTTACACTAAAAAAACTCCAAAAGTTTTTCCAGCATTTCATATACACCAAAGATCGTTTGTCATAAGTAGATTGGTTCCAATCTTTGCCGCTCCACTCCCAGCGGCCATCTTTGATTGGCGCGTGTCATCGTTGAGACGCTTTCTCGGAGCAGTTGAGCCAGTGAAAGGTCAGCGTCGGTGCGGAAGGGTCCAAGCGGACGAGTGCAGGCGATGGGATCTGCGACATTTGAGGATTGTAACCGTGGCCTTTTCAATTTCAGATTTCAGTAGGCTGGATTATGAATATCGGACGAGAGATCCAAAGAGGCATCGCAAAATGTACAACCACCAGTATGCGCACAGAATTAGGATGTTAAACGAACAGTACAGGGCAGATTATGAACAAAGATTACGGGGACTCCGGGAACAATCTCCATCTGGCGCAACGGCGCAGACGTCTCCACGATCAAGGTCAAAGCGCTCCACGGATTACTACAAATTCAGACGTCACAGGAAACAAGTTTGTGCTCGTCATGAAATGTATGTGGACTTTGAGAAAATAGGGTGGTCTGGGTGGATCATTTCGCCGAAGGGTTACAATGCGTATCACTGTAAAGGAGAATGTCCTTTTCCCCTTGGACAGAATCAGAAACCCACAAACCATGCAACTGTTCAAAGTATTGTTCACGCTTTAAGGATTGGTAATGACATTTCAACGCCATGTTGTGTCCCAAATAAGCTATATTCCATAAGCTTGTTATACTTTGACGATGATGAGAATGTCATACTAAAACAATACGACGAGATGGTAGCTGCCAGTTGTGGCTGTCATTGAACCAAGTGGTGCCGTTTGGGTTTGATTCGAGGACGTGCTCTCTTCCAATGGAGACCGACTCGTCGGCTGTTTCCGCCGTGGTTCGGAGCACGATTACTGGTTGGTGGTCCTCCGATTGGTTACAACGAGATTGTTCATCTCAAAGATGCTACTGTGATGATTCGCAGCCTCTTCTCGGTTCAGAGTATAGTAAGGAATGGATTGAAGAAAATAAAATGAGTTATCGGGGTTTTGCTGATACGAATCGGCAGATTTGGGACAGGAACAGTTACCGTTTCGTCAGTTGAGGTGATGGACAGGTGTGAAAGGAAAGAATGTCCCCAGGAAAAACTGTCCCAGGAACAAAAGATCCTATTGTTACATCTCTGGTGATTGGTTTCTATAGCCACGCACCTTAATCCGTCATTGAACAATAGAAGCGGACACTTTTTATAGGGGGACATTATTTACTGTGACACCTGTACAGGGACTGAGTAGACTCTATGGCTTATGGTCTTTGGGAAATGCAGCTGGAACCTTTACTGTTTTGGCACTGGACATCGACGATGTAAATAGCCTGTGAGAGGATTTCTGGTCTTGAAGACTTTGAGAGATCGGCTACCAAGACTTTCATTTCTATTTTTAAAGCTTATAAAGCATTCAATGTTGTGTATCCTTGTTTAGGGAAGGATGACTTATAGGCCTACTCTTCTTATAGTCACACCAGGAGCCATATTTATGAAGCCTTCGCAACTTTGCGTTCCCGCAAATCTAATTGTAAGGCAGTCAGTGAGCAATGGAGCATGTGGAGCCAAACAATAGATTTGCGTGAACGCTCAGTTGCAAAGGCTTCATAAATATGGTCCCTGGAGTCAGGATCCGAGATCGATCTACGGACTATGTGGAACAGTGGATGAAAATTTCCACAAGACTGTGACGAGATGCTTTGCCGCGTATTTGGATGGAGCGTCTCATGAGAAGCGTTTAAGACTTGGTCTGCCGAAAGCCGGGAGAGTGGGCGGGGCCGAGACGGCTGAGGGCACGAACGATGGGGTAATGCAACGCTGTTGATATCTCTGTGTAATGCTTTTGATGTAAACATTATAAAATGTGTAAAACGTCAAATGTGTTCGGCCTTTATTCGATTGAGTTTACCTTGTAACCCACTGACCCGCACCCCCTGGCAGATGGGAGCAATACTGACGAAAGTAGATTTATTTTTTGATTTGTTGATTAGAAATTATTTTTTGCTCAAAAACCACTGCGAACTGTGGGATACAGAAATATTTAACACAGTTGATAATAAGACTATGTATTTCATCTACAAAATACAAGCCTAGACAATTGGCTTCACTTTACACTAAAAAAAACTCCAAAAGTTTTTCCAGCATTTCATATACACCAAAGATCGTTTGTCATAAGTAGATTGGTTCCAATCTTTGCCGCTCCACTCCCACGGCGCTACTGTCCGTTCCACAACATGGATTGCAAATCTCAAACGGCAAACTGACGAAAGACAGCCCATATTTTCAAAGCTGTTTTATCCGAAACCTGTTTTGACAAAAATCTGTTCTATCATAAGAAGCATTTTAAATTCATATTTTAAAAAGTGCTTTAAGATAAAACGTTGTTCTTAGTGAAACATGTTTCAGCCAGCATTTTAAACGTTAAAATGTGTTTTGCAGCAGTGCCAAGGCCTGCAAGTGCTAGAATAAAATGCATTTTAGCGTTAAAACTGTTTGAAAAAATGGGCCTGGTGTAACCTCTGTGAGTGTTCCCCATCTATGAGTGTTCCACTCCTGACTTGTCTATAGGGGACACACAGAGAAACATGTCGATCTATCTGCCAGCGTTTCCCAAACAATAAGGGGGACACACTGAACCATAGAAACACTGGCAGATATAACACCTGAGCCTGTCTCTGTGATAAAAGAGAAGCCAACAGGAAGTTAGACATGCCCCTACCTTGCTCTAGCTAAAACGCTTTTTATGGGAGATTTAAAATACGTTTTAGCGTTAAAACCCTTTGGGAAATGTGAAAGAAAAAATGTGTTTTCGTCGGAGCGTTCTAAAACTAAAACAAGTTCTAGAATATGATTTTTCCTAAAAACAGTGTTTCATCTTTTTAAAATGTATTTTAATATGAAATAGAAATCGAGTTTCTAAGGTGAAAGACATAGCTTCCTACCAGAATCGAACCCACGAACCCTCGCATAAGGCATCAATCGCCAGCACTAAGGGGCAGCACCCCCATCTTAAAAAAAGATGGTTCAATGGCCCAGGACCTGATCTTTAAAATGTATTTTAGTGTTAAAACAGCTTTGAAAATGTGGGCCCAAGCGTCCAGATTCGGTCAATACGTTTGTTTCCAGGACCTGATCTTGAAACATCGACAGGACACTGGCCGCAGCAGAAAAGACATTGTAAACATTGGCCTTAAGGCTGAGTGATGTCGCTCTGAACTTGGCAGGTTGAGACCAAATGTTTGTCAGTTTCAATATTATCTGTCTATTGTGAAATCTGAAATGATCTATTTCTTCCACCGATTCTCTCCTGGTGTCATCTTAGTTCGTTGAGGCTCACCTTCTGAGCGACATGCGCCTAGTTTTGCTTTTGGGTATTGCTTTTTGGGCATTATGATATTTTTCAGTCATCAAATAACGAAATATTGCGTGAAACAAATATTTTGGCACACTGCCAGTGGTCAAGTCGTCAGCCCTTTCCAGAGATATCCTCGGATGAGGTAGATCTGGGTACGAGATTGCAACTAACCACCTCCGCGAGGTGATTACTTGGGGCAGGCCCCATATCATGACGTCACATGATAAAAGAACGCTGTGGGTCTCACCCAGGGGAGGCCCGGGCGAGTAAACGAACACGCTCTGTAGACTGGTCGCCTGTCCGCGAGCTGCTCCAGAACACAGGATCAGACTCAGCAGGCATATAGGCCTACTGCCATCTATGGCCCAAGAATGAAACTACATGAAGCCCAATATGAGTGTTTCCTTGAACAAGACACTTGGCCCAGTCAAGTCAAAGACTCAAATGAGGACTTTGTAACGAACTGATTGATGTCTCTGCATTGCTTCTGGAGTCTGCCATTGGTAAATGTGAACTTGGTAGACTGGCTACTAAATCCCGCAGATATCAGCCCCAAGGCCTGCAATTACTAAAAGAAAGTAACAAATGATTAAAAGCATTCATTTATTATGCAAATCAGCACACAGAATTTAAATTTTTGGTAACATTTTATCTGTCCAAATTTGATTGTACAAGATTTGGGATTCGCTGAGGAAAACACTAATTGCCTTATTCATTGTATTTCTGTAAGATACTGCCATGTTAGGTTCTTTCCTGAAGTCTGAGGACCCTCTGTCAATTGTCCATTTGGATATACAGTAGAACTCGCCTATAACGTACCAGGTGGGACCAGCGATTTTTGTCCGTTATACGTTTTACACATGTACCTATATACCGTACTTTGTCTGTTATACACGTAAAACGTACTTTGTCCGGTATACGTATACCGTACATTGTCCGATACACACGTAAACAGTGTCATGTGTATGCCAACATTTCATCTTGGTTATTATGTCTTCAAGTCATTCATTGATTCAGAACTTGTGACAATGTGCGAATTGCATGCATGAGAAACTGCGGGTTCAGCTGACCACGTGCCTATCATGTGACTCATGGTCTGGCGCGCAATTTAGAAATGATACAATGTAAACGCCCAGCACTTACCATAAGCTCCCTTGGTTCATTGGTGCCCCGGCGTCACCTGACTGTTTTTTCAACATTTTCACTTACCGGGTACTTCATTACTTTTGACTGATGTACCGGTGGCGCCAGGAGGAGTACGTTATATACGAATCAATTTTAATGGAAATGCATTACACTGGGACCGACATTGACGTCATTTTAGGTGTTGACGTTGTGTCATGAAAAGTGAGCTGTACATTTTTCTACAGGAATAATGAGACAAAAACGTTGCTTTTATTGCCAACCTATCTCTTCATTTTAAGGAAGAAAGCAAGGATATTAAAGCAATTTTCATCTGCTACAGAATGATGTGAGGTTAACAGTCAGGCGACCAACACAAACGGGTTATTTTCACGCCACAAATAAATGGAAATACCGGTAACATTAGAAAAAAGAAATTTCGGGCACATCGCTCGCAGCGCCACGTCGTGACGCTAGTTCCGCGGGTACTTCATTGGTGGAGTTTGAAGGCCTTCACAGCAGTTTTTTATGTCAAAATTATCACAGATTCAATCATTTTGATTGTTAATGAGATGGAGGTGTTGGTGATGTTGTTGTAGATGTATGTACCCCAAGTGGGATGTTAATCATGAGAAGATAGAAAAGACGACACCTGCACAGGTTCTCAATCAAAAGACATGCAATTGCATAGACATCTCAACATCGGGAGTGTCAAGTCATTTTAACTAGTTGCTGTGTCATCAGTTTTGCTCTAAGTAAACCACCACCGAATAACATTCAATTCTTTAAAAGCTCAGCCTATTTGACACCTACAGCCAGTTGGTGACCGCCTTGTGCAAAACAAATCTCGTCACCATTGCATACATGCGACATATTACTGATGGCACAATCCAAGTGCAACTCTTAGCAAACGAAACCTTTCAGTTAAGCTAGCATGGTCACATCCATTCCAACGGTGCTTGGCTCTGCCGCCTACTATGCCACATCGGCCAGGGAGGACAAATTCTAACACCCACCACCAAGCGACATTCAGCACCAGGCCAAAATCTTCTAACTTCCTATCATTACAAATTTCAGTCAATCTACAATATGAAATCTAACAGGAGTTTCCTGCAACACATACGTAAGCATTCAACGTAAACAAGTCTGGTCCATGCGCCATTAGTATCGGCAAAAATAAATCGCTTATCTATTTTTGGTATTGGCAATTTATTTCTCCTGAGCTTGCAGAGAGAACTAGAACTCAAGTTTTTGTGGTCCCCATTTCTTACAGCCTATTTGTAAAGAGACAGCGAGATACTGTTAATGCCACACTGAATTGATATGTCTTACACTGACGACAGAGAAATGTGAAAACTTTGCCGGCAAGATTGTCCTTTTATCGACTTAAATACCGGTACTACGAATAGGCTACTGGTGGTATGATTGGAAATGACCTTGTGCCCAGTTGTTGTGATTTTGCAAATAATTAACCCTATCCCATGTCATGGAAATTGTGAGGAACAGATTATAATTGATAAACACAGGAAAAGAAAATTGCAAGTTTGAGATAGCTAATACATACAACTACAAAATAGCATAAGTAATGAATACTGTATACAAAGATTAATACGTGTTGTGTTGGATAAACTTTTAATGGCCATGTTATTAACTACAGGGTGGGCCAGAGAAAGTGTCCCTCGAACAATAGCATTTCTATTGTTTCCCTATTATTCGAGGGACACGTTCTCTGGCCCACCCTGTACAGTAACAGTAATATATTAAAAGGAAATAATCAGAAAAGATTGACTTTCTACTTAAATACTAATTTGTAAAAACTGAAAAATATACACCTGTACATTGATTCTTTTTAAAAATCCAAGTAGAATTTGTTTATAAAGTTATATACAAAATAGATATTAAATGAAAGATGAAGATCTAAACATCTGTCAATACTCAAGTTGGACAGATTATCCTCTGTGAGGAAGAGTGACTTGTGATACAACAAGAATATGTGGTCATGTTTCCATAACTTGAGAGGGAAGAGAACTTAATAGAGTGACAATTTCTGAGGGAATCTTCAGGTACCGTACTTACAATGGATTGAACTTTTTTCAAGGAGGTGCTCACAGCTTGCCTTACTTTTGTTTTATGGCCACATCAAAGATATTGGGCCGTATTTTAGAACGTTCCTTAACATTAAGGTCCACCTTAAATCTATTGTTCTCGATGGTTTTACAATAGATTTAAGGTCGACCTTAACGTTAAGGAACGTTCTAAAATAAGGACCATTGTATCTACATATTAACGGAAATGAGGTGCTAGAAATTGAAACCTTAAATTACGATATACATTTGTATGGCCCCAGTGAACATCAGCGTCACATAGAAATATGTTAATTTTCTACAATACCGTATTTTTCGGACTATAAGGCGCAGCCTTTTTCCTTGAAGAAGGGTCTAAAATTGGGGGTGCGCCTTATAGGGTGGTGCGCCTTATCTGCGGATCCAGTCTGACAATTTGATCAGAAGTGTCAAGACACTGACGAACCCAAGCATTCAAGCATGCATGGATGCATGCAAGCCAAAGTTATTGTCACAGTGCTGGTTGACAGATGATGCAGTGAACTGTGAACTGATGAAGTTTCAGTTAGGCCTAATTTGTCACAACAAGCTAAGAAATCATACAACCAGATCCATCAGNTGGAGCAAATATCACAACAAAAAATACTTCACCAGGTTGCCATGCTGCATTTCAAACGAAACATCGGATGTATGCCATAACAAATTGTGGCCAACTACATATGTACAATTTTTAACAATGTACAACTACAATGTATATCACCAAAGCAAAAACACTCAATGCCACATACAGCCTCCTTCAATGCAAAGAAATCTTTGAAATACATCCTCCCACAACAGGGTTTTGGTCTCGTTCCTCTTCATACACTCCTGTGAGTGGATGAAGAGGAGCAAGGTAAAAACCCCTGCTGTGGGAGGATGTTGAAATACTGCGAGGCAATGACAAAGCAGGCGGAGAGTACTGATATAAACAATCAACACAAGCCACCAGTCATTCACTTCTCTTGAGAATATAACTTAAAACGAATACTTCCTCAAAGAACATGGCCTAAACCATTACATCTTGATCATATAACAAACATTTCTCTGTTACATACTGGTATATGACAAACTTAGCTTACATGTAAAGCTCTCATAAGAAAATGCCAAGAAATTCAATGACACTACCAAAACACAGATAACATTGAAAATACTGAGATCATAATGCTGCAAGTTGCACTCACACATGACACTAAAGTTCCACTCATAGCATGTCGATGAATATACGGTACCATTAAGTTAAAGTACATAATGTAATGAATACTTTACAATTCAACTCCTGAGTTGGACTTTTGGGCCACCATTTTTGTCTGTATCACAAATGTTTAAAAACGTGTTACTGGTACGCCATCTTATTATTATATCAGTGTTCATTGTGGCTGCAAGGAGCTTTGATACCAACAGCACATACATGTATTTTCTTTCTGGGTACTAAATGTTATACCACAAAAAAAAGTATGGTAGAGATCTGAGACACAGCAACCCAGAGCCATAAAGCACATGATTGGGTCATGAAAACATGGTAACTTCTGACTGTGTCAATAATAAAGATTTACAATAGCAATGCTATTTAACTATCCAAATTATACTAATTAACCAGCAGCGTCAGTCTCTACTTGATAATGCCATGATTCTTGCAGCAGACGGCATAACCTGAGCTTGAATGGTACCATAATCTACAACCTCACCGTCAACTGCAATGATGCCACCTAGTGTTATAGGTTCTAACCGGAAGGCAGAGACACGAACTGTTTCAAAGAATGGTGAATCTAAGTGGGTGCCATTTTCAAGGGCAGACATCATTCCGAGCAGAGCACCACGAGATGCTCCCTTACGAATAAAACACAAGTGAATACATCCATCATCAAATTTACAATGTGGTAGCATGTATGCCTCCTTTCCAAGATGAGTTTGATATGAAGCTATCACCATAACAAAGTCACATCATCAATCTTGACCCAGTTGCTCGGTGGCTCTTGATGTATCGGTGGCAAAAGTGGTGTCAGTGCATCTCTCGGAGGTGACTCAAGTATTACACCATCGTCCACACCACAAGACTTCAAGGCGGCGTTACAATTGATGTCTTCGACTTGTTGTCTTGCGTCAATGTCCATCAGCTGTTCCTCTAATGCTGCGTTAATTGATGCCTCGGCTATCGATTCACTATGTGTCATCTTCCGCGCTTGGTCGAACGTTGAAAATGTCTCTGAAGTAGACATGGCCCGCCTCTCTTTGGAATGCTCTTGCATATCTGGTTCATACATGGACGTGCTTCGTCTGGGTGGGATGGTGGTACTTTTTGATCGGGCTCTCCGTGGTACGTACGGCTCGAGGGGTAAGAACGACAAACGGCCTCGATATGTTCTAAGATCTGAAAGGAAGCGACAGAGTCAGACCTGCTTTTTATGGCACTAGACAACAAACATGGACTCGCCACTGTAACATATCGATTCCTTAAAAGATAGGCATCACAATGAGGCCCAGCTGAAAAACTAGGCATCAAGTGCTTAAGACTGGTCAGTTCTGAAGAAAACTTACTAAATATTCTAGTAAGGCCACCGATGGTGAATCTAACAGATCCTAAACGACGGTACTTTTCACTTTCTATATCAACGTCTGCCATGATGCCCCACGAGATGGAAAGAAACGAATACAACCGGCGTTTCAGCGTATCCACGGCAACGAGATCCATTGGTATGACTTGATGCTTGATGAGGATGTATGTGGAATGTAGCAGGGCATTTTCTAGATATGGCGCACTGAAGAGAAGGAAAGTCGGAGTGGAGTGAAGAGCTAGGATCTGGAATGA